>CAXKVI010000076.1:211584-235549 GCA_964058755.1 Campiglossa producta | reverse complement strand
CTTTCCTTTCCTTTTCTTTCCTTTCCTTTCCTTTCCTTTCCTTTCCTTTCCTTTCCTTTCCTTTCCTTTCCTTTCCTTTCCTTTCCTTTCCTTTCCTTTCCTTTCCTTTCCTTTCCTTTCCTTTCCTTTCCTTTCCTTTCCTTTCCTTTCCTTTCCTTTCCTTTCCTTACATTTCCTTTCCTTTCCTTTCATTTCCTTTCCTTTCCTTTCCTTTCCTTTCCTTTCCTTTCCTTTCCTTTCCTTTCCTTTCCTTTCCTTTCCTTTCCTTTCCTTTCCTTTCCTTTCCTTTCCTTTCCTTTCCTTTCCTTTCCTTTCCTTTCCTTTCCTTTCCTTTCCTTTCCTTTCCTTTCCTTTCCTTTCCTTTCCTTTCCTTTCCTTTCCTTTCCTTTCCTTTCCTTTCCTTTCCTTTCCGTTCCTTTCCTACTTCACACATTTTCAATAACTCACAATAATTTAACTGCCACCACCCAAATCCAACCTCGGAAGTACTACGAAAATTCTTGCATAATTAAAATCTCATTCAACTTACATTCAGGTACTCTACATTAGACTGTGATAATTGGTTCAAGACTATATTTCATATCCCTAGGTGATTAGGCTAGAAGGTATTTCTGGGATATGGCTATCAAGTTAAAGGTACCTACAAATGTGTAAAGTGATTTACGATATCACTACCACTCCTCCAAGACAAACTTAATTTTTAAGGCTGAGTTCCTGCAAAAGAGTTCATGGCAGGCACCTAAAATAATAAAATTGGGGGGTAAAATTCTTATGAAGGTGAACGACAACAATACCATACTCCCAAAATATACGGCAGCTATGGGGAAAGGCGTGGCACCTCCTATACATGCTTTATCTTTAAGGTTTAATATCTCTGAAAGGGTTCATCGTACCTACCTGGGAATTGTTATGGAGATATGCATACGATAGCGAGTTATATGAACAGAGGACGTGGCAGCTTGCATACAAAATTAATTTTTTTCGAATCAAGAAAATATTGATGTAATCAGGAAGTCTCCGAGGTCAGCTAGTATTTCAATATACATACATAATTTAAAACCAGTTTTTTCGCTCACCCTAATATACAAATATATGTCGTTACATTTATGTTTAACAATTTCTATAGCCAAACTCAGCATTATTTTTATGAAATTCGTAAACTCGAGCGTTTAAGGTTTCCTCTCCTCCTCCCACTAACTTACAACCGCAAAGTTTTTACTTGTGTATAACTATGTTGTAAAAGTTCTCATAGAAAATGCTTTTAGTATGTCAAATTTATGTCGATATGTGCAAATGTAAACGCAAGTACCTTTTAGGGGAGGCACTTTTTTTATTAAGTCTTTTTTTTTGGCTACAGAATATTTTATGCTAATGCAGTAATTCATGTGAAGCAATTTATTTAATAAAATACGAGAAGGAACTTATTAGTAAGAAAAAAGAAAAGAACATTTCACAGAATCATTTTAGTCATTAACATTCATAAAATGTAAATAGTTCGTGGAACTTTTAAGCTTATAGCGAATATTTAAGAAATGCAAGAAAAAGATAGGAATGTTATGCCAAAAACTATATAGGTAAGAGTCATGTCAAGATTATTTGAGATTTTAAAGTTAAATAACATAATATTTTTGTGAAATGCAGCTTGCTATAAGTTAACCTTCATGAACTTATACAAGTTAAAACGCACTTTTTAAGCTTCGGTAAACTTGCTTTCGCATGGTGTAGTAGCTAACAAATTCACTTAGTTTGTAAAAGAGTGCAGAATAAATCAACTCGATGTACCTATTTTTATAGAAAAAAATTAAATGGAAAAAGCTCCTTAGGTGACACAAACTTACTATACCCAGTTGTAAAACTAAAAAAATATTATTCTTTGGAGAGTCAAATTTATATCGCAACTCTTACCCAACAAGTTATACGCATTACCATGATAATGTGCATATATGTATATTAACCAGAATAAGTAACTATGCACAAGCAAGTTTGTCTAATGCTTTAAGAATGCATTAACCCAGAGCATTGGCAATCCATGCAAAAAGCTGAAGAGCAAGCAACTTACTGTTGACGATGACATTAGAGAAAAGTTATTTTATTAAATGCGAGTTTGATGCCTCAATTTAAGATTCATGAGCATAATGCAGCGTTAAGCAACTGATTTGTAGATGCGTGCGTAGAAAAGGCGACGAGGGAAACTGCTGTAGAGTAAACTCACTAGGGAGCAGTTTAGTGTTGTTAACTGGAGCTAGTACTTAAAATTTAATATTAAAATTTAACTACCGCGATTAATGTTAGTTTTGACTGTAAAAACAAACGGACACGTGTGCCATTTTTCGCTGGAGAAATTTTAATTTTCTCCTGGGTAAAAAAGAATAAAAATATGGACATAAAATGAAATAAAATAAACTAAAAAAATTATTAAATGAAATAAAATTAAAATAAAAAAAAATATAAAAAAAATTTAAAAAAACAAGTAAGGAAGTCTTTGTTCGGGTAAACCGAACTTTAAATACCCAGCGGTGGTTTTCATATGATTTTCGAAATATTCCATTTCGGAAGTGGGCGTGGGTTGGGAAGCAATTTCGTGCAATGACATTACGTATACTCCCTATTATGATAGTATCCCTTGTACCATTTTCATTGTCCGTATGTTTGTGGCCGTATCAATCTGAAAGTAATGAATGAAATTGAATGAAACTTTTTTCGTTCGATTGCTCGACGCTCAACTCAAAATATGAGATATTACGTTTTTCGATATCTCAACCGGTTTTGGAGTTATCGCCCAATATGTGGACCATGTCTGTCTGTATGTTTGTGGTCGTAACACTCTAAAAGTACTGAATGGAATTGAATCGTTGGATTGCTAGATGCTCAACTTAAAGTTTAAGATATTAATTTTTTGCGATATCTCAACGGGTTTTGGGGTTATCGCCCAATATGTGGACCAGGGGTGACCAAAAATGTCTTGGTACAATATGGCTGTCAAGCGAAAGGTGTCAATGAGTGCTATAATATGCGATGTGATACATTTAAATATCTGAAATGGTTTGGGAGATATCTTGAAATTTCGATAGCTCGACCGGTTTCGGAGGTATCGACGAATATTTCCACAAAAATGTCTTAGTACATTATGCGTATCAAACAAAAGGTGTTTATGAATGCTGTCATAAACCATTTGATTAATTTCCATACCTAAGCTACCCCCGAGATATCTCATAAAATGTGAACCTGCTTAATATCACAACGCTTGCGAGTAACTTGCTCGGAAAATTTGTTTATAATTTGTAATTTGGGTAGAACTTCAAATATTGCGTACAAAGAAATTCTATATTTATGTTCTTTATATTAGAAAAATAAATGGCATTAGGGTCGTTTTTTATTAAACTTTGAACTTTATCAGTCCGAAGAAAACATTTTTTGTATTTCTTGTGACCGAAATTTGAGTTTATCGAGCAGACAAACTCTAAAGCTTACATGACAACACGCCCCTTAAGTGCTCCAGTCTTTTTGTTGGATTTTATTCTTCGCTAACCCAGCTGCAAAAAAAAAAGCAGAAATTATACTCATACGAAGTCGCGGGCAACAGCTAGTATAGAAAAAAGAAAACATGAAATAAATATAAACTCAATCAATGTTAACAGGAAAACCTATTACTTAAGTAAGTTGACTTGCTTAGTGAGAAGGTATCCTAATATAAACAGCGGTTCGCCCAAAAGTATGCAACATTTTTTTCGCTTTTTCTTCATAAAAGGAAATTTTTATTCGTACTGTATCTTCGAAAATGCTAAAGCTAATGTAGCATTAAGTTGCGTTTAGCTTTCAAAGTAGTATGGAAAAAATGCTGCACTTTGGGCTAAAAACTAAACTGCTCAGTATGAACACCACATAACATTTTTTGCTAGTATAGTGAATTTGGCTGAATTGCAAAACTAATATAACATTATACTTTGCGGTTGAAATTCAACCAATAGACCAACATTAGTTCGATCAAGTGGCCGTATAACGCCCACTTTTTATATTGTGCCCTTTGACAATCGCGTGGCAACCATAAATCTACCAATTAGGAGAAAAAGAAATTTGGAAAATTGTCATTAAAATGTTACTTTTATTAAACTTTATAATTGCTTATAAATATTTGATAACCCCGCCAAAGTAATATTGCTTATTAAAGAATTTTTGTTTAACATGAAAGATAAAATTTAAGTATCCTACTCAAATATTTTTGTATGCTTTCGTTTTGCTAATAAACCCAATGAACCCAATTAACAAAGCTATTGTGCCAGTTTTTTATCGCATACCGTCGCACCAGCAAAAAACTTACCGGAAATATAGCAGTGGACAAAGTATCCTGCTGCTATTGACATTCATTGCCACATTGCTCTCAACCGCAAACCTAAGGCATTAATATGTATGTATGTAGCTGTAACAAGCAAACACAAAACTACAATTAACATTCATACATACTACTATTGGTATCGTATGTACAGGCAACTAAAAAAAAAAAAAAAACTAGAGTGCGACCGCTTGAATTGGTAAAGCGTGTGAGTTTCATAGAGCAAAAGGATACGCTGATGTGAAAACGTTTTTGTGAAAAGCATTTGATATTCGCCCACTTGGAAGAGGCAGTGTTACAAGCGTTTGTGGAGGGGCAAAAAAAAAGTTTACATTTTTTATGGCTGACTAGCGGCAGTGTTGCTGCTTGAATAGCAGTCAAATGTACTGTTATTGTCAACGAGGGATTCAAGTCGAGAGTATTCAACTTCAAAAGCATAGCGTTAGCCAACTGTGACAGTATATAAATATGTATGTACATATGTGGGTAGAAATGTATTTATGAACCTGTATGCTGTTGTACTATGAAAAACAAAACCAGACTAGTCAACTGCCACTCTAGCACAGTTTGGCGTTAAATGAAATGTCTACTCACTGTTAGAAATTTAGGTCGAAAATACTTAACTAGCGAGCTTGTATGTCCTCTTTTCGCCGCAGTGATACTCGCGTTTATACATAGATAGGTATGTGGATATCTTTTTTTAGTGCTTGCTTAGTGTATATTCTTTGCCAACTGTTGGTGTAATCTAAATTTGTATACCTGGTTGTGCTAGTATGTATAAGTAAAATAAAATATAATAAAATAAAATAAAATAAAATAAAATAAAATAAAATAAAATAAAATAAAATAAAATAAAATAAAATAAAATAAAATAAAAATAAAAATAAAATAAAATAAAATAAAATAAAATAAAATAAAATAAAATAAAATAAAATAAAATAAAATAAAATAAAATAAAATAAAATAAAATAAAATAAAATAAAATAAAATAAAATAAAATAAAATAAAATAAAATAAAATAAAATAAAATAAAATAAAATAAAATAAAATAAAATAAAATAAAATAAAATAAAATAAAATAAAATAAAATAAAATAAAATAAAATAAAATAAAATAAAATAAAATAAAATAAAATAAAATAAAATAAAATAAAATAAAATAAAATAAAATAAAATAAAATAAAATAAAATAAAATAAAATAAAATAAAATAAAATAAAATAAAATAAAATAAAATAAAATAAAATAAAATAAAATAAAATAAAATAAAATAAAATAAAATAATATAAAATAAAATAAAATAAAATAAAATAAAATAAAATAAAAGAAAATAAAATAAGATAAAAAAAATAAAAAAAATAAAATAAAATAAAATAAAATAAAAATAAATAAAATAAAATAAATTAAAATAAAATAAAATAAAATAAAATAAAATAAAATAAAATAAAATAAAATAAAATAAAATAAAATAAAATAAAGTAAGATAATACAAAATAAAAAATATATAAAAAAGTAATAAAATAAATTGAAAGAAAATTAAATAAAACAAAAAAAAAAATTTTTTAAAATAACAAAGATAAAGGAAAAAAATTAATTAAAAAACAACAAAACCTAGTAAAATAAAAAAAGGAAAAAAAGATAAAAACCCCCAAAAAAAATTTGAAAAAGATAAATAAAATAAAATAAATCAAAAAGGTATAAAATAAAACAAAATAAAAAAAATAAAAAATAGGATAAAAAAATAGAATAAAAAAATATTTTTTATTTAAAAAGTTTTTAAAATGAACAAGAAACTGCAAAATAATTTATTTACTGCCTAAATAGATACTTCACCACGTAGAGCTTGTCCTGAACATTTGTGAGTAAGAATTCTTATACGAATTAAACAGGACTTGGCAAGATTGATATGTATAAAAACATTTCGCGCTTGCTATATCATGAAAAGTGGATCTTTTTAGGAAAGCTCAAATGGGAAATAAGATTGTTGGAAACTTATGTGAACCACCTATAATGTGCGCACGTCAGAACCGCGGTTATATGAACTACATTACCAACGATGTGCGCCTAAATGTAAGCAACTTTTTCATACACATTCTATTGTGTGGACTGTAGACATTCCAATGTGTAGACTGTAGATTGTAGATTGATATGCTATAGGACGACAAATGGGATTTTTGCAATTAAAGCATTATTTTGAATTTTTTTTTTCATATAATGCATTGTCAGCGAAACCTGAACGATGGTGACAATTTCAAAACCCCAGCTCAACGGGAAGTAATTCAAAATAAAAAACAAAATCTCTGTAAATAAAATGTTTCAAATATCTCTACCCATGCGCCACCTATCGGAATAAGTTTTTTTTTGTTATAGTGCGTTGGGGTAGAAAACAAAGCGATGATGAAAATTTCAAGATCCTACCGTTGAAAAACGAATTAATCAACACCGAAAACAGACCTTGGAATTTCTTAAATAGAGTTTTTTTTGAACAATCGGAAATTGATTGAAAGTAAAACACACGCTAAATATCAGTGAAATCGGTCCATAATTAGGATTTTCAGTTTTCATTACCTTTCATGGTAAAAATATATGTTCAAATTTTCAGCCAAATCGGACCGTAAATGCGATTTTTGGAAATATAGCGACTCACGCGCCGCCTATCGTATTTTTATACCTTTCATGAACATGAAATGGTATTATAACTTTGGTCCGATGTTTGTAAATATGAGAAGAAGAAGAGATAGACCCATCAATAAGTATACCGAAATGATCAGGATGACGAGATGAGTTGATTTAGCCATGTCCGTCTGTCCGTCTGTCTGTTTGAACGCAAACTAGTCCCTCAATTTTTGAGATATCTGGCTGAAATTTTGTATGTGGCCACCATTTTGTAATATAGGAATCATTTGTCGGAACTGACATGATCGGACCAGTATAACATATAGCCCCCATACAACCGATTGTTCAGATATAAGGTTTTTTGGCCAAAACTTCCGCAATTAAAAAGTTAGAAACGTAAAATTTCGCAACTCGAGTACTTTCTATTTATGTAGTGTATATAGTGAAAATCAACCAGATCGGGCAAATGTAACATATAGCCCCCATACAACCGATTGTTCAGATATAAGGTTTTTTGGCCAAAACTTCTGCAATTAAAAAGTTAGGAACGTAAAATTTTGCAGCTCGAATACTTTCTATTTATGTAGTGTATATAGCGAAAATCAACCAGATCGGGCAAATGTAACATATAGCCCCCATACAACCGATTGTTCAGATATAAGGTTTTTTGGCCAAAACTTCTGCAATTTAAAAGTTAGGAACGTAAAATTTTGCAACTCGAGTACTTTCTATTTATGTAGTGTATATAGTGAAAATCAACAAGATCGGGCAAATGTAACATATAGCCCCCATACAACCGATTGTTCAGATATAAGGTTTTTTGGCCAAAACTTCCGCAATTAAAAAGTTAGAAACGTAAAATTTTGCAACTCGAGTACTTTCTATTTATGTAGTGTATATAGTGAAAATCAACCAGATCGGGCAAATGTAACATATAGCCCCCATACAACCGATTGTTCAGATATAAGGTTTTTTGGCCAAAACTTCCGCAATTAAAAAGTTAGAAACGTAAAATTTTGCAACTCGAGTACTTTCTATTTATGTAGTGTATATAGTGAAAATCAACAAGATCGGGCAAATGTAACATATAGCCCCCATACAACCGATTGTTCAGATATAAGGTTTTTTGGCCAAAACTTCTGCAATTAAAAAGTTAGGAACGTAAAATTTTGCAACTCGAGTACTTTCTATTTATGTAGTGTATATAGTGAAAATCAACAAGATCGGGCAAATGTAACATATAGCCCCCATACAACCGATTGTTCAGATATAAGGTTTTTTGGCCAAAACTTCTGCAATTAAAAAGTTAGGAACGTAAAATTTTGCAACTCGAGTACTTTCTATTTATGTAGTGTATATAGTGAAAATCAACCAGATCGGGCAAATGTAACATATAGCCCCCATACAACCGATTGTTCAGATATAAGGTTTTTTGGCCAAAACTTCTGCAATTAAAAAGTTACGAACGTAAAATTTTGCAACTCGAGTACTTTCTATTTATGTATTGTATATAGTGAAAATCAACAAGATCGGGCAAATGTAACATATAGCCCCCATACAACCGATTGTTCAGATATAAGGTTTTTTGGCCAAAACTTCTGCAATTAAAAAGTTAGGAACGTAAAATTTTGCAACTCGAGTACTTTCTATTTATGTAGTGTATATAGTGAAAATCAACCAGATCGGGCAAATGTAACATATAGCCCCCATACAACCGATTGTTCAGATATAAGGTTTTTTGGCCAAAACTTCTGCAATTAAAAAGTTAGGAACGTAAAATTTTGCAACTCGAGTACTTTCTATTTATGTAGTGTATATAGTGAAAATCAACCAGATCGGGCAAATGTAACATATAGCCCCCATACAACCGATTGTTCAGATATAAGGTTTTTTGGCCAAAACTTCTGCAATTAAAAAGTTAGGAACGTAAAATTTTGCAACTCGAGTACTTTCTATTTATGTAGTGTATATAGTGAAAATCAACAAGATCGGGCAAATGTAACATATAGCCCCCATACAACCGATTGTTCAGATATAAGGTTTTTTGGCCAAAACTTCTGCAATTAAAAAGTTAGGAACGTAAAATTTTGCAACTCGAGTACTTTCTATTTATGTAGTGTGTAGAGGAAAATCAAGAAGATCGGGTAAATATAACATATATTTAGCCCCATACAACCGGTTGTTCAGATATAAGGTTTTTTGGTCAATACTTCCGCATTTAAAAAGTTAGGAACGTAAAATATTGCACCTTTAGTACTTTCTACATATGTAATGTGTATAGTGTAAGCCAGTACAATTGAACACGTATAATATATAGCCTCCATACAATCGATTGTTCCGATAACTCGGATCCTATTATTTTGTAAGTTTTTTTTAAATTATAACAAAGATGTGTAATGTGTGTAGTAAATATAGTTAAATTGAAACAGGCTGTACTGGGGATCGAACAGTGAAAATCGTGACGCTTATTCATGAAAGGTATATAGCCTTCGGCACAGCCGAAGACAACTTTCCTTACTTGTTTTTTTTCATAATATTGCCTTGTTATCGCGTCCTGAACTGTGGTGAAAACTTAAAATCGAAAGTAAAAATCCGGGCACAAGAACGACGAAAGCGACCTAATAAAAACATTTTAATAAAATCAGACTTAGACTGCCTTACTTACTTGTTTTTTTCACCCTAACGTTAAAGCGTTCGCATAAAACAACACCAATGATACCCACTCAAGCTAAAATATATTCAGACAACATTTTCACTTATGTATATGCATATTTCTGCAGTTTTACATATTTGCATGTATATACGAGTGAATGAATACAAATGCTTGTATGAATTTAGTTGTGGCTATTAAAGTATGCATAAAAATGGAAAATGGCTGATTTTTTTTTTTTTTATGCTAATATGGCACATACACACACCGTAAAAATCTGCTAAATTCATGTTAAATTTTAATGTGTGCATACTTGCTTTGTATGGCCTGACCACGTATGTATGTCGCATACATTTGTATGCATATGCCATAAACTTATAAATATATAAATTTCGCTAAATGAAAGTACATTGTGTTCGTGCCTGAAATTCGCAACAAAGATATATAATCGTTTTCGCTTGGTAATTTGAATGTTGTTGTGATGTTTTGTGACGGAACTTTGCCGCCGTAAACGTTTGTGAGGTATGTAGGTACGTTGTTGAAATTAACATAAAGCACATACAAATGAACATAAGTTAAAAGCTTATACGACTAGGTCAAGTATTTAGATGATGAGAAAAAACTATATTTTATGCGGTATGAAAACTTTTTCTTGTGTACAAATTTAAAAATGTTGTATACATAACTTGCTTTCGTTCAAAAACTACTTTAAACTGAGTTTCACAGATTAAATTAAAGAGTAGCTTTTAAAAAATATTTTGGAAATATTTAGACCAACATATTGAAGGACAACATTTTTCCTATCTAAGCCTCTCGTCAGAGCCATTCAACGATTTAGATATGACTGACATGATCAACATTTGGTACAAGTTACTCTCTTCATTAGAGAATCAAGAAATTACAATGAAAATGTTAAGAGTTTCCCTTTGTACTACACGGCGGATGAGCAACATTTTGCTTCCCAGGAAACACATTAAAAACTACATAATAAAATTATCGTGTCGAGAAAATTTTTAGAAAACTAGCTATCGATTAGAGGTAGATTAGAGAACTAGCCCCATTCTCTAGTCTCTAACGATAGAGGACGACTCGAGAAATACTTGGGAAACATGGTGTGCTCGAAAAAAATGGGATATTATTCTGAAATCAAGAAAATAATAGTTCTCCAAACGAGTTCTAATGGGATTCTACTGTGAATTGAATTTGCATCAATTTTCTAATCATTTTCGAATCGTTCTCTAGTGTAATACTCTAGAATCTTTTTCGACTCGAGAATTACTCTAGTTATCTAATGTGGAAATCACGATAACGATAAGAGAACCTATTCTAAACTATCCTAAAAAAAAGCAGAATTTTTTTACCCACAGTCATTTTTGGTATTGCTAATTTCTGATTTTGTTTTCATCATGGCCAGTTCTGGTTGTCAGGGTACTTAAGTTGTTTAGTAGTAACATTTTTTAGTAGTAAAAAATGTTTTTATTTGGTAACCGAAACCGGAAAACCCGTAACCGGCACCGAGAAATAAATGTTGAAGAACGAAACCGTAACCGAAACCGAAACACGTTATGAAACCGAAACACGTTACAAAACGGAAACTCAGAACGAAACCGAAACACGTTATGCAACCGAAACACGTTACAAAACGGAAGCTCAGAACGAAACCGAAACACGTTATGAAACCGAAACACGTTACAAAACGGAAACTCGATACGAAACCGAAACATGTTATGAAACCGAAACACGTTACGAAACGGAAACTCGTTACGAAACCGAAACACGTTACGAAACCGAAACACGTTACGAAACCGAAACACGTTACGAAACCGAAACACGTTACGAAACCGAAACACGTTACGAAACCGAAACACGTTACGAAACCGAAACACGTTACAAAACCGAAACACGTTACGAAACCGCAACACATTACGAAACCGAAACACGTTACGAAACCGAAACACGTTACGAAACCGAAACACGTTACGAAACCGCAACACGTTACGAATCCGAAACACGTTACGAAACCGAAATACGTTACGAAACCGAAACCGGAATGTTAGTTTGATCGGTTTTATCCCTTGGTTGGGAAGTCCCGTTTTTTGAAATTGCTAGTTATTGTTCTCGACAGTTTCTCAAATTGTTATATCTCTAGTTTATAAAAAGCCATTCGAATTCGAATCGTCTTGTAATCGTTCTCTCAAGTTTGCTGGGTTGCATACGTTTTCCCTAGATAAAAGAATAAACAGCAAAATTGAAATGTAATCTCGGACACTCCCAAAATATATATATATATTTTTTTTTTTCAAACAAAAATACAAAAGTTCTTAAGGCTATCCTTTTTTCTAGGCATTGAACTGCTAAGCAGTCGCATAAGTATGTAAATATGTACTAGTGAAAAGGGATAGCTTAAAGTAAATTTGAATTTTTAGATGACTGAAAAAAACAAATATTTAAGGCACGTGCCTAAGATTTCCTACAATTAAAATATTAAACTTTTGCTCGAGGCATAAATTTTCTTAATTACTGAGGAAGTAAAAAAATAAAACATTTTTAATAGATACTTTGGTGCTGCATGTAATTAAATGAACACAACTGATTCATATTCTTTGTAGATTATTATTTACAAAGGAAAGGTAAATTTTATATAAATACATAAATCCTTTAACTAATTGGTTGCTTAAAAAGGAAGGCGTGTCATTCCTTCTTAGAATGATATGACGTTGATTAGAAAGGCTAACGAGTTTGTAATCATTCTCCGCCTTCTTCTTACAAATCATATATGCTCACTTAATATAAGCCACCAAAAACTATTTCGGAAGAAATGCTACTTTTTTACCATTGATAGACAATAAAGTGGACGGCCAAAATCGCCTAGGCGGTTAAAGGCTATTTTAAGTAAGTAAGACAATAAAGCGTGTGTGCTACAGCGTGCTACGCCTTCTTACTATAATACATTAAATATTTGGAACTTTTTCCATCGATTCCACAACAAAATGTTTGCCCATATTTGCCCTTTTTGATTCAATGACGAAAAATCACTACAAATTTTTATAAAAGTGTCATGACGTATACGTAACATTTTTTTCTTAACGAATTTGCAGACATACAGAAACAAATAAGTGATGCTGCAATACTACATATTGGAAAACTGTAAGCCAAAGCTCAAGAGGCACAGAATAATGATTACAGAAAGTACCTACAGGTTTGTCTTATCTAAGAAAAAAAAATTTGTTTTGGAAGTGGGCGAGTTTGATTTTGGCAATCACGCGCATTTTTGTATTGTAGAGTAATTTAAAGAAAGTAACTTATTTGACCAGTTTTTTAAAGATTTTTTTTTTTTGTTTGGGTCCAAGAGAGGCACGCTTAGGGATTGGACGAATTAATAGATATTTGTTTTGACCGCAGCTACATAATGATAAGTTCATCTAGTGATAATCTCTGTAATTTCTCTGATTTTAGATAGTATGATTGATTCTAGGACTATCCATTTGGAGTTGCCACCTGGGGCGATTTATCTAAATTTTTTTTAAATTATAGAGCAAGATATGCCAATATGGGTACCAAATGTAGGGTATTTTCGGCGACATACCAACTGAAATATTTTCAAGTAAGGTGTCCACCTAGGGTTGCCACCTTACCGCTGTATATTTGTATATCCGGACTATTTCGCGAACCGGTCGACCGATTTGGATGAAATTCTGAATATTGATAGTATAATTGATTCTAGGACTATCCACTTGGAGTTGCCACTTGGGGCGATTTACAGGGTTGCCACCTATCTAAATTTTTTTAAATTATGGTTGAAAGTTATGCCAATATGGATATCAAATGAAGCGTATTTTCTCTGACATATCAACTGAAATATTTTCAAGTAGGGTTGCCGCCCAGGGTTACCATTTTACCGTATTGTATTTGTATTGTATATTTTTGGGATCATATTTGGATTATTTTAGGATCATTTTAAGATCATTTAGGGGTCACTTTGGAATAATTTTTTGGCTATTTTGAGATCATTTTGGGACAACTTTGGGGTCATTTTCGAATCATTTTGGAGTCATTTTGGGATCAATTTTGGATCCTTTTGGGATGATATTTGGGTCATTTTGGGTTCAATTTTTGATCATTTTGGGAACATTTGAGCGTCTTTTTGGAATCATTTTCATTATTTAAGAGTAATTTTGGGGTCGTTCTGGGATAATTTTTGGGGCGTTTTGGGCTCAACTTCGGATCAATTTGGGAACTATTTGGGGTCGTCTTGGAATCATTTTAGGATTATTTTGGGAGTATTTTAGGGTCATTTTGGGATAATTTTTGGGTAAGTATAATTAGCGCTAAATTGATAGTACCGAGCTTGCTCGTTTTTTTTTTTCAACTCTTTAAATGATTAAAACTAAATTCTCTGCGTATTGCCTAGAACAATACAATTTAACAGGCCTACATTCCACCTTATTCCCGCGCTACTTGTGCCACTTGTAGTCTGACCATCATCTATCATACCCTCTGGTCCAACACGAATTTATTATTCAACTATATCCCACTTCGCCAACACATCACTCGTATTTAAGCGTTTTTTTTTTTTTTTTTTTTTTTGGCTAGTCATTAGCATTATTTCTCCTTTGGGGTTGCATATTTTAACGCACGCACAAAATTTTAGTAGCGAATTTTCAACTTTTGTTTCGCAATTTTAAGAGGATTTTGTTAAATAGCTTTGGTCGGGTTTTGTTGCTAAATTCAGGCACAAATGGAACGGAATGCTGTTATTTTGTGTGCTAAACCTTTTCTCTTTTCTGCTTTTGTTTTGAGTAAAAATTTTTCCGCCTACCGACTGCAATGCAAATATTTCGATGTGGATATATGAGTTTTCTTTAGATTTTAGAAATCTGTCTTAATATTTTTAGAAAAAAACTAAAGTTTTTATAAGTGGGGATGTGACCCAGGACAAGTTGATGGATGAAACTAACTTATTCATTGTTTATCCTTTTTTTACAGAGACAAAGACTATATGTGGTGATGTGCCACCTCACTATTGGGAAACGCCATACTCTCAGCCCTACTTTGACAACTCTTCTAGACGCGAAGTGACGGCGACAGTGGGACAAGCTGCATTACTGCACTGTCGAGTGCGTAACTTGGGAGATAGAGCGGTAAGTAAATGCAAAGCTTAAAATAAGTTTTTTATATAATTTATTTTCTATGTACACTGGCAAAAACAGAAATCGAAAATTTTGATGTTGAAATATTTTCTACTAGGGTTGAAACAGAGAATAGAAAAAAATGTTTATTAAAGAAATTTTAATGTTGATTTTACCGGGTTGAGATCCTTAAATATTGGTGTTGAAGGCCGATCATACAACAGCTACATCACTGAGTGATATGATGAGTATGAATAATGGACAAATTTAATTATTCCCATTTCTAGAGAAACTCTCATGGTTTTTATAACTTTTTAGGCGGCGATATGAAGTTTTGATTGAGAGTAAAATTTGAGGAAATGGTTGATGATGCAACGGAAATAGAAGTTGTAGCCGACTTCCAGGCGTATGTTTTTCAAGGGTAGGCAATTTTCACCACGACGTTTAGTGTAAAGCAAATAGGAGGTGAAATTCTAGGATCTAGCTAATATTGCATAAATTTCAATAGTTAGGTGGAGCAGAATTCATGGGTGTTGCCACTTATGGCGGTTTACAGGGCAGCCACCTGTTTACATTTTTTTTAATATAGAGCTAGATATGCCAATATGGGTATTTTCGACCGTATTCCAAATAAAATAATTTCAAGCAGGGTTGTCACTTAGGGTTGCCATCTAACCGCAATTTATTTATTTGCTCGTATATCTTGGGAACTGCTTGACCGATTTGGATAAAATTTGCACATAGACATTTTGATTCATTCTAAGATTATATACATAGCCGTTGTCAATTAGGGCTGTTTAAAGGGTTGCCACCTGTTCCCATTTTTTTTTTTTTAATATAGAGCTACATATGCTAATATGGGTATCAAATGAAAGGTATTTTCGGCCGTATTCCAAATATGACAATTACGGGCAAGGTTCCAACTTAGGGTTGTCAACTATCCGCAATTTACAGCCCCTTTTACGACTCTCCTTCCTATCTTTCTTCGACTTCACACTATCTCCCTAAATTTTTCTTCTCATTCCCCTCTTTCCTTCTACCACGCCCGTCTTCCTCTATATTCCATTCGCATTGACCCCTGTTTATTTAGGTATAATTCTACCCACGAACCAAATTGGAATGAAAACGCACCATGTATCAGATATTTTCGACTGGATCGGTCCGCTGGTCCAAAAAAAAATTAAATAAGGAAATAAAAAAATAAAAAATTAAATAAAAATATAAAAATAAAATAAAATAAAAGAAATAAAAAAATATAAAAAAATACAACAAAAAAAAATAAAAAAAAAATTAAACAAAATAATATAAAAAATAAAAAAACAAGAAAATAAAACAAAAAAAGTGAACTTCTTTCACGTGTACTGGCTACACACGGCTTTTTTTCCTTTATCTAATTTTTTTTTTAATTTTTTTTATATTTTTTTAGTTAATTTTTTTTTAGTTTCTTGTGTTTTGTTCTATTTTATTTTTTTATTTACATTTTTTTTTCATTTTATTTTTTTTCTTTCATTTTTTTTTATTTTGTTTTAATTTACTCTGTTTTATTTTATTTACTTTTTTATTTTTTTTTTATTTAATTTTTAATTTATTTTTTTATTTTATTTTATTTTTTTATTTTAATTTATTATGTTTTGTTTTTTTGTTTTATTTTCTTGTTTTTTTTTTTTTATTTTTATTTTATTTTTTATTTTATTTTGTTTTATTTTTTTTTATTTTTTTTTTGTTTTATTTTTTATTTTATTTTTTAATTTCTTTCATTTTATTTTATTTTTATCTTTTTATTTAATTTTTTATTTTTTATTTCCTTATTTTATTTTTTTTTTGTTTTATTTTTTTTTTTTTTATTTTATTTATGATTTTTTTTATTTCCTTTTTCTATTTACTAATTTTTTTATGGCTTCTTGGCTGACCAGTTTTTTCCCCAGAGGGTAAGGAATCTGCGAGCTTACCGTGTAGCTATGTATGTATGTTTGGTTGACCTCCGAACTTAGAATGTTTTTGGGTCATGCGTGTTACTACCAAACTGTACAGAAATATGTATGTAAGTAGCTACATTCCATGCAGATACCATTGATGCATATTTAACTATTTTTTTGTAAATGCACCTGCATTAGGGTGGTCCTTATAATCAAATGTTAAATTTTTTCCAGTCTTATCCCTAGATAGGTAACACAACGATCAACTATACCGCACATCATTTTTTATCCCGATTGGAGATGGTTAAGGCGTGTCGCATGGAGTTGTGTTATTACTATCTGAGCGTGGCTTAATCTCTCTCTGGAAACGTCCGTTAGTTAATTTATTGTTTAGTCTCATTTTTTCTTCTTTTCTTATTATCTCTTACTCTAATTAGTTTGTAAGCATACTTCAAAGTTTAGTCTTAGATTCATGTCGTCAGCTTAACTCGATATAAGTATAAAGTTACTGACTGACTTCACCGCAGGTGCATCTTTCATCCTAGGGGCTTAATTGCAAGCTTTTTTTTCGACCCGGTCTCGTGTATATGTTAGAATATTAGAGTGTACCTTTTCTACCAAGTTCGTATTAATATGCTCAAAACATACTTATACCAGTATTCTGTAATTCTGTTTCATATCAAGTCACTAAATTTGACATATTTCATTAGATACAATTTTTGTGACTTGAGATGATTCCGGTATTCTATAAGAGAAAGTCACAAGAAATCTACCATAGTGTCTCTCGCTCATTTTAAGGTGTGGTGAATACAAAAAAATTGCATAAATTTTAAGAAGCGCATTCTTTAATTAATTTCGTTTGTTACCTGCCTACAAGCAGATCACAAATTAGTGACTCTTTATTAAGACTAGAGATGTGAGGCAGCTTACTAAATACCAAATTGTATAAAATATGAAATAGACCAATAGACTATTAGTGACTAGATACAGCTTACAGAATTGAGGTATTAGTCCTTACTCGAATAATTGCCAAAATAATAATAAAAACTTGCGAACACATTTATTCATGTGTACAACGTAAAAGTATGTGTGTATGTAACAACACTAAAGCCGCTTTGTGTATTGCATTTATTACCAAAATGCATAGCCGCCACTACAACATTGCCGCGTATTATCATGCGGGCTTTTTCGAAACTGTGCTAAAACCACAACAGCACATGCGCGTTTTACTAGCTCGTTTACCACATTTTATTGTTGTTTGAAAATTTGTATAGCCTCAATCGTTTGTGAAAGTATGTTTGTAAAAGTGTTCACAGCTTGTCGAAAACGTCCATGCTTCGGGGATTAGGGGTTAATATGGTTTTTGAATATTCGTTTTGCTATTTTCATGGACATTTTTTTCAGAGGCCGGCAATTCAACCCCTTGGACGAGTTATTAAAATAATATAGAGCTCACGAATCTTCGCAGATCCGCCCCAACCTTTTCACCAAAACTTTTTCTTGTATTCCGTTACGTGTGAATGAGGATTATGATCCGAATTTTCATACAATTTAATTCAATTATGTCGATGTTATCCGTTATAAAAATAAAAATAACTTAAAACAAATCATAAAACTTTACGAACTCACAATTGGTAGTTTTCTTAAAAGAGTAAGTGTTAAAACATTTAGTTAATCAAAATAACGTTTTATTATACCCTTTGTTCGTTTATCGCCAAATAAAAAAAAAAACCGCGTGTAGCCAGTACACGTGAAAGAAGTTAACTTCTTAAATTTAGAAATAACGAAATATGAATAAGGTAGATACTTGAAAGATACTAGTTCTATATTAAAAAAATGGGATAGGTGGCAACCCTATAAACCGTCCTAAGTGGCAACGCCCATGTATATAAACTTAGAATAAATCTAATTGTCATTACGCCAAATTTTATCCAAAGCGGTTAAATAGTTACCGAGATATACGAAAAAATAAATAAGTTGCGGTTAGGTGGCAGCCCTAAGTGGCAACCCTGCTTGAAATTATCTTTTATGGAATACGGTCGAAAATACCTTTTTTTTTGATACCCATATTGGTATATCTAGCTCTATATTTAAAAAAATTGGGATAGATGGCAACCCTGTAAACCGTCTTAAGTGGCATCACCCATGTATATAATCTTAGAATGAATCAAATTGTGTATATGCAAGTTATATCCAAATCGGTCAAGCAGTTCCCGAGATATACGAAAAGACAAATAAATTGCGATTAGGTGGCAACCCTAAGTGGCAACCCTCCTTGAAATTGTCATATTTGGAATACGTGGAAAATACTTTTAATTTGATACCCATACTGGCATATCTAGCTCTATATTAAAAATAGGGATAGTTGGCAGCCCTGTAAACCGCCATAAATGGCAACTCCAAGTGGCAACCCTGCTTGAAATTATCTTTTATGGAATACGGTCGAAAATACCTTTTTTTTGATACCCATATTGGTATATCTAGCTTTATATTAAAACAAATGGGATAGGTGGAAACCCTGTAAACCGTATTAAGTGGCAACACCCATGTATGTAAGCTTACAATGAATCAAGAATCCCAAATTTTATCCAAAGCAGTCGAGCAGTTCCCGTCATATACGAAAAATTAAATAAATCGCGGTTAAGTGGCAACTCCAAGTGGCAACCCTGCTTGAAATGATCTTTTTTGGAATACGGTCTAAAATACCTTTCATTTGATACCCATATTGATAGGTGGCAACGCTGTAAATCGCCATAATTGGCAACCCCCATGAATTCTGCTCAGCCTAACTATTACAATTTGTGCAATACTAGCTTGATTCTAGAATTTCACCTCCTATTTGATTTGCATAGCTAAACATCGTGGTGAAAATCGCCTACGCCTGAAAGTCTGCAACATACGCTAGAAAGTAGGCTACAATTTCTATTTCCGTTGCATAATTTCCGTTGCATCATCAGCCATATTCTCACATTTTACTCTCAAACAAAACTTCATATCGCCGCCTAAGAAGTTAACTTCAAAAATTAATGTCCTCAACCGTAAAGAAGCAATATTCTGGATTTTATTTTTTTGTATGATACCCATTAAAGCCACACCAGCTACAAGCATGCCAACCAAAACCTTAGTTACTCAAATTATTCCTTGGTACATAAAAAAACTTTTTTTTTCAAGAAAATTTGACCCGAAAGCATAAAAGGTTGGATATCTGTAAAGGCATTAACAAATGCGAATTCTTTCAAGGTGTTACATTAAACAGCGTCACACACACACACACATTTACATTGAAGGATATATATTGGGTATAAATATAAATACCGGCTCAACCGTTCATTTTGCTGCCAACGTTGCATAATTTCCTTTACGCATTAACCCCACACAAAATGAGGTCATCTGATAAATTATGGGTTAAGTTATAACTGCGCTCTAAAGTCATAAAAATTCTCTATAAAAAAAATATGGAAATTATCAACCCACGTATTGAAAAAACAGGCAGCATATTACAAATATAATTTTTTACCTCGCTTATGTCCATGCATAAACTTGTATAGCAGGTTAGGTTAGGCTACACCGTCTTTATCCTTTATGTAATATTTTATGACAACCAATTCGCCATTAAAACCAATAGATGCTGCATAAAAATAGAATGAATAAAGGTAGCTGACATACGCTCAGTACCTTATTTGACGTACGAAAAAAAAAGTGATGCCATTGAAGTGTTACACTATCGGCTCATAAAATTTGCATAAACCTATTTAAAGCTTAAAATATTCATGGCATGTGAAGGGTCATTCACTGAACATAAGAACATACCTACATTTTAAAGGGTATATAAATCTATAAATATGTACTAACCAAGGTATTTATAAAAAAGTAATAAGGATTAAGTTCGGGTGAAGCCTAGAGTTATATACCCCAGAACATAAAAAAAATAAAAAAAATAATAATTAACTGTAAATAATAATAATTAACTGAAATAAAAAAAAAAAAAACAAATTAAAAAAAAAAAAAAAAATAAAATAAAAATAAATAAATTAAAAAAAAAGTAAAAAAGATAAATCAAAAAAATAAAATAAAATAAAATAAAATAAAATAAAATAAAATAAAATAAAATAAAATAAAATAAAATAAAATAAAATAAAATAAAATAAAATAAAATAAAATAAAATAAAATAAAATAAAATAAAATAAAATAAAATAAAATAAAATAAAATAAAATAAAATAAAATAAAATAAAATAAAATAAAATAAAATAAAATAAAATAAAATAAAATAAAATAAAATAAAATAAAATAAAATAAAATAAAATAAAATAAAATAAAATAAAATAAAATAAAATAAAATAAAATAAAATAAAATAAAATAAAATAAAATAAAATAAAATAAAATAAAATAAAATAAAATAAAATAAAATAAAATAAAATAAAATAAAATAAAATAAAATAAAATAAAATAAAATAAAATAAAATAAAGTAAAATAAAATAAAATAAAATAAAATAAAATAAAATAAAATAAAATAAAATAAAATAAAATAAAATAAAATAAAATAAAATAAAAGAAAATAAAATAAAATAAAATAAAACAAAATAAAAAAAAAAAATTAAATAAAATAAAATAGAATAAAATAAAATAAAATAAAATAAAATAAAATAAAATAAAATAAAATAAAATAAAATAAAATAAAATAAAATAAAATAAAATAAAATAAAATAAAATAAAATAAAATAAAATAAAATAAAATAAAATAAAATAAAATAAAATAAAATAAAATAAAATAAAATAAAATAAAATAAAATAAAATAAAATAAAATAAAATAAAATAAAATAAAATAAAATAAAATAAAATAAAATAAAATAAAATAAAATAAAATAAAATAAAATAAAATAAAATAAAATAAAATAAAATAAAATAAAATAAAATAAAATAAAATAAAATAAAATAAAATAAAATAAAATAAAATAAAATAAAATAAAATAAAATAAAATAAAATAAAATAAAATAAAATAAAATAAAATAAAATAAAATAAAATAAAATAAAATAAAATAAAATAAAATAAAATAAAATAAAATAAAATAAAATAAAATAAAATAAAATAAAATAAAATAAAATAAAATAAAATAAAATAAAATAAAATAAAATAAAATAAAATAAAATAAAATAAAATAAAATAAAATAAAATAAAATAAAATAAAATAAAATAAAATAAAATAAAATAAAATAAAATAAAATAAAATAAAATAAAATAAAATAAAATAAAATAAAATAAAATAAAATAAAATAAAATAAAATAAAATAAAATAAAATAAAATAAAATAAAATAAAATAAAATAAAATAAAATAAAATAAAATAAAATAAAATAAAATAAAATAAAATAAAATAAAATAAAATAAAATAAAATAAAATAAAATAAAATAAAATAAAATAAAATAAAATAAAATAAAATAAAATAAAATAAAATAAAATAAAATAAAATAAAAGAAAATAAAATAAAATAAAATAAAACAAAATAAAAAAAAAAAATTAAATAAAATAAAATAGAATAAAATAAAATAAAATAAAATAAAATAAAATAAAATAAAATAAAATAAAATAAAATAAAATAAAATAAAATAAAATAAAATAAAATAAAATAAAATAAAATAAAATAAAATAAAATAAAATAAAATAAAATAAAATAAAATAAAATAAAATAAAATAAAATAAAATAAAATAAAATAAAATAAAATAAAATAAAATAAAATAAAATAAAATAAAATAAAATAAAATAAAATAAAATAAAATAAAATAAAATAAAATAAAATAAAATAAAATAAAATAAAATAAAATAAAATAAAATAAAATAAAATAAAATAAAATAAAATAAAATAAAATAAAATAAAATAAAATAAAATAAAATAAAATAAAATAAAATAAAATAAAATAAAATAAAATAAAATAAAATAAAATAAAATAAAATAAAATAAAATAAAATAAAATAAAATAAAATAAAATAAAATAAAATAAAATAAAATAAAATAAAATAAAATAAAATAAAATAAAATAAAATAAAATAAAATAAAATAAAATAAAATAAAATAAAATAAAATAAAATAAAATAAAATAAAATAAAATAAAATAAAATAAAATAAAATAAAATAAAATAAAATAAAATAAAATAAAATAAAATAAAATAAAATAAAATAAAATAAAATAAAATAAAATAAAATAAAATAAAATAAAATAAAATAAAATAAAATAAAATAAAATAAAATAAAATAAAATAAAATAAAATAAAATAAAATAAAATAAAATAAAATAAAATAAAATAAAATAAAATAAAATAAAATAAAATAAAATAAAATAAAATAAAATAAAATAAAATAAAATAAAATAAAATAAAATAAAATAAAATAAATGAAAAAAAAAAAAAAAAAATTAAATAAAAATAAATCAGGGTACAAAAAATTTTGATTTCCATGAAAAAAAATTTAAAGAAAGAGGCATCAAACTTTCTAGCATTGCAACCGACAGACCAAATAAATTTAATGGGCCAATTATTTTAGGCTAGCCACAATGCCAATGCTAAAGGCAAGTTCTATATACTTTTGTTCATAAATATCTTGTTACACTGCTTCGAACTTGTCTAATCAACAAATCGCCCCCATTGCAATATGAGCTTAGTCAAACAAATAAATTTGTCAATATTAAATAGAATAAGTTGGTTTTCTGCGTTAACTTTTAAATGACGTAAAAGTTGTCTAGACAGTAAGCCGATAATCAGCGAGAAGAAAATAAGTTGTTAATAGTGACGCAGTTATCAACACATACATACATAGATGCATCGACCGCGAACGACCTGAGAGAGTTCATTCTTTTTTTTAATTTTTAATTTTTTTTATTTTGTTTTTTCATTTGGTTTTATTTTACTTTATTTTTATACTCAGTGTACTAGTACTAGTACAAGGGTATATTAACTTTGTTCACATAACGGCTGTTTGTAACGGCACAAAATAATCGAGATAGATATAGAGTTCCATATATGAAAGTTCTTAGGATTAAAAGAGGAGTTGATTAAGCCATGTCCGTCCGTCTGTCCGTCTGTCCGTCCGTGTACACCATAACTTGAGTAAAAAATTGAGATATTTGCATGAAATTTTGTACACAGGTTACTTCTGGTTGCTATTGAAAATGGGCGAAATCGGATGATAACCACGCCCCGTTTTTCGATATCGAAAATTTCGAAATTGACTTATCTCGGCAGCTGAAATGGCTAAAATGATATAATTTTATAGGTGAGTCCCCTGATCATTGTCTTATGATTTTTCCATAAATTTTTTATAGTGGGC
>CAXKVI010000076.1:184084-206584 GCA_964058755.1 Campiglossa producta | reverse complement strand
CTATGCATACTTCACTTTCGTCTACGACGATTTTGTGCTATCACAACTGACACTTAATTTTGCACGCAAATAAATATTAATAGAAGAAGGGAAACAAAAAAAAAAAAAATGAAAAGAAAAAAAAAATTACCAAAAAAGTTGGGCAAACAAAAGACCTTCAACTTTTGTCCTTCTTTCGCACTCGCCCACTTCTGAAATTTATTCGCTTTTGTTTTTGTATTTGTTGCACGCCATAAACTTTGAACTACTTTTTTGGTTTTCCATTTTTTTTTTACACTTTCATTACACATTTTACAATCTCGTTTCATGTCTCACACATATATACATATGTAGATACATGTGTTGGTCTATATGTTTACTCTTAATATACGCTCTTTACATTATTTTTTTTTACATCTCTCGCTTTCTTTTCTTCTTTCTTTCTTGCAGTATCGCGCGCAAAAATTCTTGGAAATTCGGAACTTTTCATCAAAAGCGGCAGCGATATAAATCTCACCTGTCTCGCCATGCAATCACCCATACCACCCTCCTTTATTTATTGGTATAAGGGTAAACGTGTAATGAATTATTCACAACGTGGCGGCATCAATGTCATAACGGAACGTTCGACTCGCACTAGTAAATTATTGATAGCGAAGGCAACACCATCTGACTCGGGGAATTATACATGCTCGCCGAGTAGTTCAGGTAAGTTTTGGTTCAATAAATGTTTGTATCTACATGTGTGCGTGTATGTAAATACATCAATGTACTCGCATTTAAGGATATACCATGAGGGCTCATAGCAGTAGTAACTGCAAAAAACGAAATTTTTGAAGTTAACTTCTTAGGTGGCGATATGAAGTTTTGATTGAGAGTAAAATTTGAGAAAATGGCTATGATGCAACGGAAATTATGCAACGGAAATTATGCAACGGAAATAGAAATTGTAGCCTACTTTTAGGAGTAGGCGATTTTCACCACGATGTTTAGCTGTGAAAATCAAATAGGAGGTGAAATTCTAGGATCTACATAACATTGCACAAATTCTAATTGTAAGGCCAAGCAGAATTCATGGGTGTTGCCACTTATGGCGGTTTACAGAGTTGCCACCTATCCAAATAATATAAATTCAAGCAGGGTAGAAACTTAGAGTTGCCACCTAACCGCAATTTATTTATTTTATCGTATATATCGGGAACTGCTTGACCGATTTGGATACAATTTGGCATAGAGACCATTTGATTCATTTTTAGATTATATAAATGGGTGTTGCCACTTATGGTGGTTTATAGGGTTGCCACATATCACAATTTTTTTTTAAATATAGAGCTATATTCCAAATATGATGCTCCTAAATAGACACCGTTACTCCTCCTCGAACCATTTAGATGACTTGATGAAGGCCATTAAGTCCTTTATATCCAGCTCCGTGACCCGGCGTAGGCTAACCAGGAAGGGTATTCCCAAAAAGCGCATTCTCGCACACTTAAAGCCGGGCAGTTGGGGATGAGGTGCTCCACCGTTTCCTCCTACTCATCATCTTTGCAACTCCTACAGCATCGGTTAAAAATTAAAGAGTTTGTTTGTCTGCTGGGTGTACTGAGTACATACCCCTTGTATGCTTGTTAAAATCCTTTACGTGGCCAAAGTAAAAGCTACCAATTGAAATTGCATTGAAATAATAGATGGATGTTGGTGTAGTACATACACCAAGGTCTCATGGCGATGTTACTCATCATTTCATACTAAAAATAACAAAAATTGTAAAACTTGCGAAAAAACAGAAAATATGTGCTATTGTTTGATTTCAAGAATATCGTGATTGAAAAATTAAAACTTTTTTTTTTGGGGTAATATCAATGTATATTTAGTAAGAATATAATACAAAGCAAGGCGTGAAATTAATTACATATATATATATATTATTTTCACGAAATATATTTTTCCTTTGAACAGGAAATCAAATTTTAAACAGTGAAGGGCGTGGTCTATGGAAGGACTAGTGTGAAAACGAAAATAATGTCAGTCTTGAAAATCAACAAAATATGTTCTCTCGACCAATTGTATAGGTTATCTAAACCAAGGCCTACCAACTAGTGGGACAAATATCCTAAATTCAGAGAACCAAATTCAAACAGACTACTACGCTCTTTGCTTACACGGTTAAAAATTTGAACTAAATTTTAAACTTTTTTGAACTACATATATGACCAAACCAAATTTGGTTTCAAATTCAGTGTAGACCAGTTTTCAAGCAAATTAGCTAAATGAATCGGGTATCAATTATAGCCAGAAATGTTTTAACAATTTTTTAAAGATAAAACTAATTTTTTGTCAGTTGGCGGGGATTTGAACTAAGACTCCCCGCATCATGCTCCTCTGCTCAACCACTGAGCTACATCGCACACATAAATATTGTTGGAAAAATTCAATCTTGAATAAGCTTTCAAAAATAAACTTTAGTTTTCAAACCAAAAAGTGTTAATTTTAAACCGAAAAGTTTTCATTTTCAAACCAAAAAGTTTTAATTTTAAACGGAAAAGTTTTCATTTTCAAAGCAAAAAGTTTTAATTTTAAACCGAAAAGGTTTAAGAATAAAATAAAATTAAAAAAATGTGGCACTTGCCAGGATTCGAACGAAAACGCTCAGGAGTCACAGCCGACTGCTCTACCGCTGAGCTATGACGCACATGAAGTTTTTGTGGGCAAAATTCAATTATATTCAAACAAAACAAAAAAAAAGGTTCGAGCGAATTCAGATCTACACACACGCACACACTCCTTGTAACTGAAAATGTGAGACAAAGCAATAATATAAGCAATTTGACAGCTACGATTCGATTTTCAAGAAAGAAGAAGAAACCATATGATATATGAAAAAAAATTGAAAATCTTTGTAGGTATTTGGACGGTTTGAAATATTGTACAAAAAAGTTTGAAAAATTTATTAAACTTTATACGGGTATAAAATTTAGGTGAATTTAGCCGTGTAGCCTCTCGTACAAAGAATTTATTAGTGCGCTATGCTCAGTTGGTCACTTGCAAGCAACGAGAGAACAACAAACACATTTGCTTCGTTGCTTGCTTGTGCGCGAGGGAACAAACACAAAGGACAGTACTTTATTGGTGCGATTACTTCACTCACACTAACACTACCACAGTTATAATTTTGAAGGGGGATGATCTAAATAGCCTACTTAGTGCAACCACTTACTTGCGTAAAATTAAACTTATAAATTATAGAGCTCTCCATTTTCATAAAATAATACAAAATCGTCCATCAAATTCCAAGCAATAACAAATTTAGTATTCATGCAAAGAAAAAAAAAAAACAACAAATAAGCAACTCTCCATCATCAAAACGCGTTGTTATACCAATTTACTCAGTTGAGTAGTCAAAATGTTTCTAATATCATAACAAGCACAACAAGCAGTGCCAATCAACGTCGCAAACACTCAGTGTAGCCGGAGTCATCTGCGAACCTTAACTTGGCTATCCATGTCATTTATTAGACTACTAAAGTAACATCGTTTTATGTATGTAAATATGTATTTTATTTTGAGTTTTCTCGTTTAGTTGTCTACTTTGAGTTCCCCTGTGAGAGATAACTAAGCTTGGTTGTCACTTCTAGGCGAGAATGGCTATCTACTTGTACTTGGTTTTATGAATTAACAAGTAAACAAAAAGAAACAATAAAAAATGTGGAACAGAAGTTTGCCTTATGTTAAGGAAAATTGTGTTGTAAGCTTTAGTAGAGTAGGCAATGTAAAAACAATACCTGTATAAAGGGTAAGTTCCATGATAAATTGCAAAAAAAAAAACAATAAAATTAAAAGCAAAATAAATAAAATGAAAAAGTAAGATAGAATAAAAAAATAAAAATTAAATTAAATTAAAAAATAAAATAAAATAAAATAAAAAAAAATAAAATAAAATAAAATAAAATAAAATAAAATAAAATAAAATAAAATAAAATAAAATAAAATAAAATAAAATAAAATAAAATTATATAAAATAAAATAAAATAAAATAAAATAAAATAAAATAAAATAAAATAAAATAAAATAAAATAAAATAAAATAAAATAAAATAAAATAAAATAAAATAAAATAAAATAAAATAAAATAAAATAAAATAAAATAAAATAAAATAAAATAAAATAAAATAAAATAAAATAAAATAAAATAAAATAAAATAAAATAAAATAAAATAAAATAAAATAAAATAAAATAAAATAAAATAAAATAAAATAAAATAAAATAAAATAAAATAAAATAAAATAAAATAAAATAAAATAAAATAAAATAAAATAAAATAAAATAAAATAAAATAAAATAAAATAAAATAAAATAAAATAAAATAAAATAAAATAAAATAAAATAAAATAAAATAAAATAAAATAAAATAAAATAAAATAAAATAAAATAAAATAAAATAAAATAAAATAAAATAAAATAAAATAAAATAAAATAAAATAAAATAAAATAAAATAAAATAAAATAAAATAAAATAAAATAAAATAAAATAAAATAAAATAAAATAAAATAAAATAAAATAAAATAAAATAAAATAAAATAAAATAAAATAAAATAAAATAAAATAAAATAAAATAAAATAAAATAAAATAAAATAAAATAAAATAAAATAAAATAAAATAAAATAAAATAAAATAAAATAAAATAAAATAAAATAAAATAAAATAAAATAAAATAAAATAAAATAAAATAAAATAAAATAAAATAAAATAAAATAAAATAAAATAAAATAAAATAAAATAAAATAAAATAAAATAAAATTAAATTAAATTAAATTAAATCAAATTAAATTAAATTAAATTAAATTAAATTAAATTAAATTAAATTAAATTAAATTAAATTAAATTAAATTAAATGAAATTAAATTAAATTAAATTAAATTAAATTAAATTAAATTAAATAAAATAAAATAAAATAAAATTAAATAAAATAAAATAAAACAAAATAAAACTAATAAAATAAAAAATAAAATTAATAAAACTTCAGAAAATTGTGCCAGAAAAACATATTTGCAAAGTAAATTTTTTTAAATTTTCGTTGCGCCAGAAGTATGAATCTGTCGTACATTCAGGTTTCTTGCGCAACAAAAATATCTAAAAATTTAATTTCCTTGCGCCAGAAGCATGAATGTGTTGCACTCACAAACAGGCACCATGGCGCATACGTAACAATTTTACTTCACATTCGCGTTTTTGGCACAACGAACATTTTTTAAAATTTAGAAATTAAATTTTTAAACATTTTTGTTGCGCCAAAAACATAAATGTGCTACAGATGTATGCTTCTGGCACAACGGAAATTAAAAAAAAATTACTTTGGAAATTTAAAAGAAATGAATGTGCCGTATTTCGAGAAATTTAAGGAATATTATAGTAAAAACTATATCTGTGAACGTATGTAACGACCTGCAACCTGCAAAACTATATTTATGCCAAAAACTAAAATTTCACATTTTGCGAGAACAATAAACTTTCAAATACGATTTCCAAAAACTTTAATTTATTCACATCTATGCTTCTGGCAAGCGAGCGACGATAATATAGAAATAAATGATAGTTTTCATACTTTTTCGTCAAACTTGATTATCCGGCCGTCTAATGTATGACCCATATTGGCATGGAATGCCCCATATACAAATAAACAAGTAAATGTTGCTCCTTGCTTACTTGGTAGTTACTTGGCCTAGTCAATATATTTAGTTAAAGTACATCTAAATGCACACTTCAAGCTGTGCTAAAAAGACAAGCAAAAAAAAAAATCACAAAATTATGGGCTACACAAAAGAGTCGTTCTTTTTTGTTCTCCCACTTTTGCCAGGATATTTTATTATCCCACTAAATTTGTTTTTGTTATTGTATTGTCTTTACCTTTGTTTATTTTATGTTACAGCAACGAGTAGCCCTATGCCATATACATAAGTCCACTCTATCACCAACTTGTAGGCACACCATTTGTTTTTGCTAACGATGTCACAGCTGCTCTATGGAAAATTGGTTATTAAATTTCTTTCCTTCCTTGTCATGAGAGCTAACTCGTTGCAGCAGCCGTCACTTGGCTTATTGGTCATCTATGTTATTTTGCCTGCTACAAGGCAACTGTTTGACATTTTATGTCATTGCTGTATTGGTTGCTGGAGTGTTTTTACAAAGAGGAAACTATAATAAATATTAAAAAGTTAACAACTTTTGGTTGACGTCATAGAGTGGCTTAGTTAATATTGATTTTAAAAACAAATTTCTGGTAATCCTTTCAAGAGGAAGAGGTTTAAAATGTTTGCATATACATACATATGCATATACAAATAAGCTTGGTTTTATAAGTGGGAAGGTGGGTGTATCGAATATTGAAATTTCTAGGAAAAGAGCAATATATTATATAAGAAACAAACCGTAGCTGATAGCGTACGAGGGCGACACACACTAACGCATACATGAATACCCTACTAAAATTCAAAAGTTTTATATTGAGTTCTTAATAAGTAGATTTTAGGTGAAAAGGGATGATAGATGTATATTTAGAAGAGGAAAACATATGAGAGAAAGGTTTGAGTGTATCAACCTTGAAGAGCTGGCTGATTGGAAAATGACAAGAAAATATATTCCGCTTAATTCGCCTATAGAATTAAAGTCCTCTCTGAACCAACAAAAAATCTATAAGTCGCTCATAATTTATTTCCTGATTTTATTTTATTTTATTTTATTTTATTTTATTTTATTTTATTTTATTTTATTTTATTTTATTTTATTTTATTTTATTTTATTTTATTTTATTTTATTTTATTTTATTTTATTTTATTTTATTTTATTTTATTTTATTTTATTTTATTTTATTTTATTTTATTTTATTTTATTTTATTTTATTTTATTTTATTTTTATTTTAGTTTATTTTATTTTATTTTTTATTATTTTTTTTTTCTATTTTACTTTATTTTATTTTACCGCGGTAATAGCTGCCTGGTACTTCTGGATTTTCATTGCATCCGCCCAGACTTCTGCACCGTACAATAGTATAGAATCTGAGGCGGACGCCAGCAACTTTCTTATGCATGGCTTTGGTCCACCTGTGTTCGCCATTAGCCGACTCAGACTTGCGATGGTTTTCACAGCCTTCTAGCAGGAGCTTCTTAAATGCTCCGAGAAGGTCAGCTTGTTGTCCAATTTCACCGCTAAATATTTTGTAGAGCGACGCGTTTCTATCTGTTGATCCCCAACAGTCATGTTAATGAGTGTGGGGATCCTTCTTTTCGTTAGGATCACGATCTCTGTCTTGGCTGTAGCCAGTTGGAGGCCGTGATCATTCATCCACTTGTCTACACTACGCATCACTTGGTTTAGTTTAAGCTGTGCCAGATCGCAGCTTCGTGCTGTTATTACGGCAGCCACGTCGTCTGCAAAAGCAACTAAAAAAGTGCTTTCTGGCATCTGCATTCGAAGAAGGCTGTCATATGTAGCATTCCACAGGTCAGGGCCGAGCACCGACCCTTGTGCTGCCCCACCTGTTAGCTTCACCTTTCTTTGACCCTGCGTCGTTTCATAAATTAGCCAGCGGTTTCTTAAGTAGTCCCTCAATATATCTAACAGGTATATTGGGACCTTGAAAGAGCGTTCTAATGCGTCAAGCATGTCCTCCCACCTGACAGAGTTAAAAGCATTTTTAACATCTAACGTCACCAATAGTACTACCGGCCTTGCTTGATGGCTTGCCGTCTCAGCCTTCCGGACCGCATCTACGACTTCGGCTATGGCGTCTATTGTGGAGTGCCCTCTCCGAAAGCCATGTTGCCGGTGTGAGAGTCCACCCTCATCTTCTATGGCTGCTGTTAGGCGTTGCTTTATAAGGCTCTCCATCATTTTTCCCGCTGTGTCGAGCATACATAGTGGGCGAAAGGATGATGGAGAGTTTGGGTCTCCTTTACCCTTCGGTATAAGGACGAGCCGTGCTGTCTTCTATCTGGCGGGGAAGACACTTGCCTGCAGACATTTGTTGTACATGTGCAACAAAAGCTCTGGACAGCTATTAGCAGTTAACCTGAGTGCCTCCGCAGGTATTCCTTCGGGTCCTGGGGCTTTTCCAGCCTTCATGCTACGCAGGGCTACTTTGAGCTCTTCTTCATTGAAAGGTACCACGTTTCGGTCATTTCGTGGTACATGTTCCTCTTCTCTAGAAGGTTGCGTGAAGAATAGCGTTTCCACGATGCGATCCTCGTCCATTATCTGGTTTGGTGGACGAAGTTTCTTCATTACTATTTTATACCCTTGTCCCCAGGGATCTTGATCGACTTCTTTACAGAGCGTTTTCCAGCATTTCAGCTTGCTTAGTTTTATGGCGACGCCGAGGGCTTTTTTCGCCCCCTTGTATTCCTCCGCTCTTTCAAGATCCTCGGATCTACCACGTGCACGCGTCGCCAGTCTTCGCTTTCTGTGACATGCTTTTCGCAGCTCCGCGATCTCACTATTCCACCAATATACCTGCTTCTTGCCTCGCCACGTTCCTATGCGTGGCATAGAGGCGTTGCAGGCGAGGCGATTGCATTGCATGGTCTCTTCGACCGTTGCATGTGGCGAGCCAGTGCCATCGGTTATCCGACTGGCATTCGCCAGCACTGTTTCGGAGAACCTGGTGGCGTCAACTTTAGATGCATCCCATCTACGATTTTTGTGAGACGCGTTCGCTGCCAGTCTCTGACCAGGATCGTTGAGTTGGAAGGTGATGTAGTTGTGGTCGCTGCCAGTAAGGTCCTCCATCACTCTCCACCCAATCGCGTTTGGAAAGAGCCTTTCCGAGACAAGAGTTATGTCGGGAAGACAAGAGTTATGTCGGGAATGGAATACCCAAAGCCCGGGCGTCGATATGTCGGGGTCGTGCCCGTGATCAAAACTACCATACCGAGTCGGGCTGCCATATCTAAGATCAGCTTTCCCCTGGTATTAGTTTGGGGCATTCCCAATTCTACTGCTCTAGCGTTGAAGTCTCCACCAGTTTGGTCCCGTATGTCGTCTTCTAACAACTCAAGCTTTTCTCTGAACCTCTCTATGGGGTCGTTTGGGGACAGGTAACAGCTTACGATCGTAGTTTGTGCCACAGTCACACGGACGAAGCCTTGTCCGGCAGAAGGATTAGTGCCATTTACGTTGGCGTCCACTATCCAGATGGCAGCGGCACCAGATTCATCGACGTACCAGTTGTCTCTGCTCTTGTAGGGTTCGCTGATGATTGCGTAGCGAATTTGGTGGTCAAGCACCAGCTGGTCTAGCAGTTCGTCAGCTAACCTGCTTCGATTCAGATTTCCTTGAATCAGGCTGGTCATTGGACCGAAAGCTTGGCTTTCGCGGAAGCAAGTGCTTCTCTAAATGTGCTACATGCTCCAGTCCCGGGAAGATGGTCGAGTTTTCCCGTTGTGCACAAGTAGCATTTTGCCTTTTCGGTACAGGCTGATGCTTTGTGGCCAGAGTTTCCACACTTCCAGCACGCGTCCCTCCTGTCGGGGCGTTGCAATCAGACCGTCGGTGTCCGTAGCCGAGACACTTGTAACAGCGTTGCACTTCCGCACGCTGTCTGATCCTACATTAGATCCACCCGATGGGGATTTTTCCTTTTTTGAGCAGTTGGCTGCCCGGGCCTTCGTCCACTTCGACAACAGCCTTCTTTTGCTCTCTCTGGTTTGCTCTGAAAAGAGAGACACGGATTTGGCCTGAGCTTTCTCCAATCTCTTTACGAACGGCCTCTTCTATTTCCTCAGCTGTTGTGAGACAGTCCATGCCGAGTACCTCAAGCTTTATACGCTTAGAGATTTGCTGTGCTTCGCCAACTTCTCCTGCCGCTCTACCGATGGCTTCTCTAAAGGCCGGTTGGTCACTGCACTGCGCGGTTTCGATTAGTACGCTACCAGCCTTGGTCTTGCGTACTGACCGTATCACCGTACCGGTTTCGTCAGGCCGGAGCTGACATCGGATTGCTCCTAGAACTTCGGCGTAGCTTTTACCTTCGGCCGGCTTCACCAGGAAGGTTACGGCTCTGCTACTTCTCTTCTTTTTTTAACTAACTTCGGGGCTTGGGCAGGAGTTTTCTTTTTTGGCTTCCGACGCTCTTGCCGTCTCCGACTTTCTACTTTGGACCAAGCCTCTTCGGGCGGGGTGTTCTCCGATTCCTCGTCCCTTTTCTTCTTGGCCGACTCAATTATTATTATTTTATTTTATTTTATTTTATTTTATTTTATTTTATTTTATTTTATTTTATTTTATTTTATTTTATTTTATTTTATTTTATTTTATTTTATTTTATTTTATTTTATTTTATTTTATTTTATTTTATTTTATTTTATTTTATTTTATTTTATTTTATTTTATTTTATTTTATTTTATTTTATTTTATTTTATTTTATTTTATTTTATTTTATTTTATTTTATTTTATTTTATTTTATTTTATTTTATTTTATTTTATTTTATTTTATTTTATTTTATTTTATTTTATTTTATTTTATTTTATTTTATTTTATTTTATTTTATTTTATTTTATTTTATTTTATTTTATTTTATTTTATTTTATTTTATTTTATTTTATTTTATTTTATTTTATTTTATTTTATTTTATTTTATTTTATTTTATTTTATTTTATTTTATTTTATTTTATTTTATTTTATTTTATTTTATTTTATTTTATTTTATTTTATTTTATTTTATTTTATTTTATTTTATTTTATTTTATTTTATTTTATTTTATTTTATTTTATTTTATTTTATTTTATTTTATTTTATTTTATTTTATTTTATTTTATTTTATTTTATTTTATTTTATTTTATTTTATTTTATTTTATTTTATTTTATTTTATTTTATTTTATTTTATTTTATTTTATTTTATTTTATTTTATTTTATTTTATTTTATTTTATTTTATTTTATTTTATTTTATTTTATTTTATTTTATTTTATTTTGTTTTATTTTATTTTATTTTATTTTATTTTATTTTATTTTATTTTATTTTATTTTATTTTATTTTATTTTATTTTATTTTATTTTATTATATTTTATTTTATTTTATTTTATTTTATTTTATTTTATTTTATTTTATTTTATTTTATTTTATTTTATTTTATTTTATTTTATTTTATTTTATTTTACTTTATTTTATTTTATGAAAATGTGTTTTTTGAGAAAAATTTACCTACGCGCTGCAGGAACCAGACAAGCCGACATATGTTTCGATGATACTGGAGTTACATCTCTTCAAGGACTTTTCTTCCCGGCATTGTGAGAGTAGAACTCACAACACTGTAGTGACTTGTATGCTAGAAGGTCTAGCACCTTAGGCCACTACCCAGCTTGAAGTTAAACCCTTCTACCGTCGGTACTTACAGCAATAGACTACAAGTCAAAAAACCAACAAAGAGTTATTTTATTTTATTTTATTTTATTTTATTTTATTTTATTTTATTTTATTTTATTTTATTTTATTTTATTTTATTTTATTTTATTTTATTTTATTTTATTTTATTTTATTTTATTTTATTTTATTTTATTTTATTTTATTTTATTTTATTTTATTTTATTTTATTTTATTTTATTTTATTTTATTTTATTTTATTTTATTTTATTTTATTTTATTTTATTTTATTTTATTTTATTTTATTTTATTTTATTTTATTTTATTTTATTTTATTTTATTTTATTTTATTTTATTTTATTTTATTTTATTTTATTTTATTTTATTTTATTTTATTTTATTTTATTTTATTTTATTTTATTTTATTTTATTTTATTTTATTTTATTTTATTTTATTTTATTTTATTTTATTTTATTTTATTTTATTTTATTTTATTTTATTTTATTTTATTTTATTTTATTTTATTTTATTTTATTTTATTTTATTTTATTTTATTTTATTTTATTTTATTTTATTTTATTTTATTTTATTTTATTTTATTTTATTTTATTTTATTTTATTTTATTTTATTTTATTTTATTTTATTTTATTTTATTTTATTTTATTTTATTTTATTTTATTTTATTTTATTTTATTTTATTTTATTTTATTTTATTTTATTTTATTTTATTTTATTTTATTTTATTTTATTTTATTTTATTTTATTTTATTTTATTTTATTTTATTTTATTTTATTTTATTTTATTTTATTTTATTTTATTTTATTTTATTTTATTTTATTTTATTTTATTTTATTTTATTTATTTGATTTTTTTTATTTCGTTTTATCGTCGTTTTCGAAATTCTTGAACTAAATTTTGCTCCAGGGCGTTCCGCAAAATTATATTATTTTTTTTTTCAATTTCACTATTTTTATCATAGATTTATGCTTATTCGACTGATACGAGAATATTTGACTAAAAATGTTTCACTAAATTTAAAATTATACAAGCGTTAATGAAAATCCTTCCACGCACTTATTTTCTAAAAAAAATTCTGCTGAATATGGAATTAACTCATTTTGTACGGAAATTGCCTAGAGAAAAGCTCACCTACGCAAATACTTTATCTGTGTAAATAATTGAGCCTTTTTATGTTTAGCATGTTAATATGCGTACTAGGAAAAAAATATACTTTTGGGTGATATGTTTTGAAGACAATAAAGCCTGTAACTTAACGGCGAGTTAATGGATTTTTGTGGTAAATTGCTTTGTCTTAATTTCACATCACATTTCCATTTTTTTCATGTACCACATACACACATACATACGTGTACACCTACTCGCTCAGAGCATTAATCAGTCTATGAATCAGTCGTAGTAGCATACTAAATTATATAAGTATCTTTAGCTTAGGATCTTAATTACTATTATTGTAATAAATTAGCGTACCAATATTTTTCCGCCTTTTTTTGTATAAAACACCCACACCAGACTGTATTAATTATGTTTGAGTGCACATTGCGTATACAAAATTGTGATAACAAAAGATGGGCGCTTTAACCTAAAATATATTTCTTTTTTCTCGGTAATTGCTTTGATTTAATGAAAATTCGTTTCATTTATAGCACATCGTACGTTGTGCATAGGAAGCCTACTTGAAGTAGTCTGTTTCTTGACCTTTTTACAAGAGTAACATTAAATTTAAATGAGTGGTATTTGAGAGAATTAAAATTTATTTTTGTTTAAAAAAGGTTTTGGCACAGGAAGTGCGTGAAAGGGATTTTCCGTGACTGACAATTAGACCGTACTTGATGGCTTTTTTATACATTTTTTAAAGTGGGCGTGAAACCGCCTAAATTAACATAACTCGGCAACGGAATGGCTAAAATGATATAGTTTGGTATGTTGAACCTCCCAGTCATTCAATTATGATTTTTTGGTCATTTTTTTAAAATTGGCCCACCCACTTATAAGTGAGGCATTTTTGAAAATTCGACTGGTCATAACTATTAAACTGATCATGAAATTCAGTACAAGGTATACTAGTATTATAGGTGGTATCTCTGATGGAATTAAACGAAACCACTTCCCGACCACGCCCACTTTCGATTTGAAAAATCACATAAATTGACATAATTCGGTAAGTAAAATAATAATATCAGTCTCGATATTTAACGGAGAATCACTCTTGTCAACAAGTGCTGCATCGGACTGAGTAGGCAATTGAGAAGTAAAGTCCTCCCTCGAAGAACAAAGATCACGCTCTATAAGTCTTTCATCATTTCATGAATGAATATCTAGAGAAGATCAAATGGCCCTTGGAGTATTTGAGGGAAAAGGTCTCCAGAAGATTTATGGTCCTACCCGTGATGCTCAACGGCGACTATCGAAGGAGATTTAACGATGAGCTGTACGAGCATTACGCACGTCTGACCATAGTGCAGCGAATTAAAGCCCAAAACTTCGCTGGCTGGGTCATGTTATGCGAATGGACAAGGAGGCTCCAGCACAGACGGTTTTCCTATCGTTGCCCGAATTCGGCAGCAGAGGAAAGGGGAGACCTCGCCTGAATTGGAAACAACTGGTGGAGTACGACTTGAACGCCCTTGGGATTCCCAATTGGTGTTAGATATCACTAAGATGGAATAAAATAAAATAAAATTAAAAAAAAATAAAAAATAAAAAAAATAAGATTAAATTATATCAAATTTATAAAATAAAATAAAATAAATATAAAACAAGTAAGGAAGTCCAAGTTCGGGTAAACCGTAATTTGATTCTCGAAATTTTCTATTTCGGAAGTGGGTGTGGTTTGGAAGCGATTTCATCCAATTACATCAGGTATACTCTCTAAATGCTATTATATCTCGTACCAGTTTGTGGCTCTACCGTAATCAGCTTAAAAATTATGACCCGTGAATTTTTCAAATATGCCTCCCTGAAAAGTGGGCGGTGTTACGTCTACCTTTAAAAATTTATCAAAAAATTATAATAGAATGATTAGGGGATTCATCCTACCAAACTATTTCTTGTTATCGGTGCCACGCCCACTTAAAAAAATTTATGGAAAAATCATAAGAGAATGACCAGGGGGGTTCCCCTAAAAAATTATATAATTTTAGCCGTTTCCGTTACCGATTATTATGTCAATTTAGTTGATTTTCGCAATTTTCGATATCGAAAGTTGTCATGGTTATACAATTCATCAGGTATACTTCCAATGATACTATGTAGTACGCTTTATGCCAAATTTCATCGTAATTAGTTTAAAAGTTACGACCAGTCGAATTTTCAATTTCCTTAATAGTGGGCGGTGCCACGCCCCCTATAAAAAATTCATGGAAAAATTATAAGAGAATTACCAGGGGGATTCACCTATAAAATTATATCATTTTAGCCATTTCCATTTATGTGACTTTCGAAATTTTCGATATCGAAAAAGGGGGCGTGGTTATTATTATTATCATTCAATTTCACCCATTTTCAATAGCAACCTATCTTGGCCAAAAAGTAACCTGTATATAAAATTTCATACAAACATCTCAGATTTTACTTAAGTTATCGTGTACACAGACGGACGGACGGAGAGACGGACATGCGGATGGACATGCCTTAATGAACTCCTCTTTACACCCAAGAACTCTATATCTATCTCGATTAGTTTGTGCCGTTACGGACTACCGTTATGTGAACAAAATTATAATAACCTTTTCTTAGTGCTAGTACGCTGGGTATAATAAATTAAAATACAAAAATTAAATAAATTAAAATAAAATTAATATAAAATAAAACAAATTGAATCAAAATATAACAAAATAAAATAAAATAAAATAAAACAAAATGAAATAAAATTAAATTAAATAAAACATAATAAAAAATGAAAAAAAAATGAAAAAAAAAAAAAATAAAATAAAAAATTATAAAAAAAAAGAATTTAACAAAGTAAAATAAACTAAATCAAAATAAAATAAAAAAAATTCAAATATCGCCAATATAATAAAAATAAAATAAAATAATAAAATAAAATAAGTTTATATAAAGTAGAACCTCTACTCCTCTGCGAGAATCTGCTTACGAAACATTTTAATTTTCCCCATTCTTGTTATGAAAAACAAACACTTTGTGTCGTAGTATACATATGTACATTTGGGTATAACCCCCACTTTGTTGTTTGTTTTCTTCTTTGCGTAACAAAAAGTTAAATATTTCAATTTATCAAAAATATTTTGCACGCCTTGTTTTCTTGTCGCTCCTTTGTTATTATTGACGCAAAGGTGCTGCAAATAGCTTAACAAATTAAATTATGCTTACAAACCGCGGAATATTTTCTACCTAGTTATGTAGAATTTTTTTGCCCTTGGCTACGTTTGAAGCTTTGCGCATTTTTTCAATTGTCTGTGTCATAAATACCCTGCATTCTTTGTACACTTTGAGCTACTGTTTCATTATTTAGTATTTGATTTTCACTTTTCTCTTTTTACACAGGCATATCTTTTTTTTTTTTTGTACTGTCCAACCACCACCCGCTGCTGAAATTTAATTCAAAAAGTTTCGTAGGTTTTAAAATGGTTTATTCACGCTGAGCACTTGGATGCTGCGGTTTTGTTTCAATGTATTTTCACTTCGGACGGTCATGCGTTGTTGTTTATGAAAAACATGGAAAAGAGAAATTTATGCTTAAGTGTCCCTCGTGAAGGGTGGATACCTTGCCGCGGTACGAGGGCTTAAGTCAATAGCCACAGGGCTACGCTGCCCTTGTGATCATAGCTCCGTACGGCACTTCATCACGAGAGCAGCCTAGCCTCTCTGGCGCGACGACAAAGATCTTCCCCCTCCCAATCCAGGGTGTTATGCGAAACCGTGCCCATTGGACGTTTGCAGCCGGGAGGCAAATCATGGCTGTATTTGAACGGAGCCTCTCTGATACCGGGTCGCCTCAGAGAGTAAGCATAGCCTTACCGCGGTACGGGGCTCTGCCGCGGCGGACGACACATTTTCCCCTACTCTTCCCTTGACCCTAAGCTGGCCGTGTCCGGCGATGGGTCGTACGAACAAGATGAACTCAAATTATCCAAATAAAAACGATAAACCTAAAAAACAAACAACGCCAAATTTCACTCCTCAGCAAAGGAGAGCTATGGAGGAACAGGCGAGAAAGCAACAACAACGCCGGAGGACAACCTCCGTTCCACAATCAAGGGGGGGATCGACAGCGATGGCAACTACGAGTCGGTCAACCAACCCTCTATCGACTAAGATTGACTTAATGGGAGCTAGCACCAGTGCGGTTGCCAACGCAACTAAGCGGACAACGGCGGATGCTAAACTCCCATCAACCGCTGATATGAAAACCAGTATCTTTACGTCTGTGGCAGCGGTCTCACGACCTGGCCTCGGAGTTTCGAAGGAGAAGGAAGCTGCAACTGAGATTTCGGCAAGGAGAGCGACCGCGATGGCAACTACGGGTCCGCACTCCCAGGAGACATCTCCCCGCCGCTTCACATACCACGAGAAAAGATTGGCTGCAAAGATCCTGAAGAGGTATGAAGGGGTACCGCAGGAATCGCTGTCGCCGAATTCCAGTAAATCGGTAGAGCTAGCGAAAGCTGTGATACCGGATTTCCAAAATTCTTACATGCCAAAGAGGTTAAAAGTTAACCCTTTCAAGCGCCAGAGATCGGACCTGGAGTTGAATCCCCCTCCCAAGCGGCATCAGAATACCCCTGGAGCGGGCAAACTAAGCTTTGCTGAGGTAACCAAGGACAGGATCCTTATAGGCGTCCTGGACCGAGGCAATGACCGCCTGGCCATCCCTAAGGACCGGTGGCGTTACGTGCGAAATGAACTCGGCAACATTCTTCTCAATGTTGCTCCAGAGTTTCCGGGTAGTTCGGCGCGAGTAACGGATGCGGGTTGGCACCAGGGTCAGATTAAATTACTCGCATGCGAGGATGGAAAAACCGTAGCACTGTACAAGGCAGCAGCTGCTAAGCTGGGTGAAGTCTACAAGGGCGCAAAGATAGAGGTCGTCGACTGGAAGGACATTCCAGCTCGTCCAAGGGCAAGGGCGTGGATTCCGGCCATCCCTGACGAACCCGAGAGAATTCTCGGGATGCTACGGCTAATGAATCCGTCCCTGCCAACGCATGACTGGAGTGTCAATCTGGTCGGGGATGCGGTAGGGCCCGACAGACAGGTGGTGTTCACCATGAATAAAGAGTCAATCGAGCCCCTCAAAAGGTGCAATGGCCTAGTACACTACAGCGTAGGCCAGATCGTTATACACGTATATCGTGGCGATGCTCAGCGCGCTGCCTTCTCGGCTGCTCCGGGGGAACCGGAAAACGAATTACCAGAAGAGGAAGCGGAGGATTCCGATGCGGAAAGCATGTTATCCGCCACGTCCCTTGGCGATAGTGCTGTGAACAACTCGGAGATGGAGGACAGCCTACAGGACGAGGAAGCCCTCGACGTCACGGTGGTAGCAGCCAACACTGAGCGATTAACATCTAACGCTGCAGACAGCAAGACTCCTGCAACGCCATATCGGGCAGTTAATCGGAACAACTCGTCGTTGATAGGCAACCTCCGGGATGGGGCAAACCTCGACGATATGGGGACGGCAGGGAAGTCTGTGCGCTCTCATGTTGGTGGTGCTTCAGATTAATCTGCACAAATCTAAAGTAGCTTCGGCTGCTTTAAGTAGTCGTCTTTCTAAAGGCGACGTGGATGTGGTCCTCATCCAAGGACCCTGGGTCAATAGCTCGAGAATCTGCGGATTGGGGACTAAGGGCTTCAAGCTCATTCGAGCCAGCGAGGAGAGCAAAGTCAGAACGTGTATTTTGGTCAAGTCTGAGTTGAACTCCTTTCTCCTACCTAACTACACCAATGGTGATATTACCGCTATCAGTCTAACGGTCGACAGCACCCGCCTGACGGTGGCGTCGGTCTATATGCCCTACGACGCCGAAGAACCCCCACCACAAATGGAGGTGAAAGACCTGGTGTCAAATTTCTGCACGGGTAATCTTATTATTGGAGCGGACGCTAATGCTCACCATGTCCAATGGGGGAGCTCCGACATCAATGCCAGGGGCGAGTCTCTGTTTGATTACCTCTTAACAACCAACCTGGTGATTTGCAACGTGGGTAATGAGCCTACTTTTATCACTAAGACCCGCAGGGAGGTCATAGACCTCACTCTCTGTAGTGAAGGCGCTTATGAGTGGGTCAGAAAATGGCGGGTTCTGGAAGAACATTCTTTCTCCGACCACCGTTACATAGAAATGGTTTTAGACTTTATTGTAGAACAACCAATCATGAAACGCAATCCACGTAACACTGATTGGCAGTTACACAATGAAATATTAGACAGAGACCTCCCAGTACTGCCCTCACAAGCCCCCTCATCAGTAGAGGAGCTGGAGGATCTTGTTACTACATTTACATCGGCGCTCTCAAATGCTCTAGGACAGGCTTGTCCAGTGCCAAAACCACGCGGTAAACACAGGCCACATTGGTGGTCCTACGATTTGGACTCGCTCCGAATATCATGCCGGAAACAATTTAACAAGGCCAAGAGCTTCGGCTCTGAGCCTCATTGGCACGAATATAAAGCTAAACTAAGGGCCTACAAAAAAGCTCTGAGACAGGCGAAGAGAACCTCGTGGAGAAATTTCTGCACTGGCGTCGAAAAGGTCGACGACACAGCGAGACTTAGACGAGTCCTCTCGAAAAGTCAAACAACCATCAGCTATTTGCGAAAGCCTGACGGATCCTGGACCAGCACGGAAGAGGAAACCCTTGAGCTGCTCTTGAATACACATTTTCCGGGGAATCTGCATGATGCACCACTAGCACCTGCAACAAACCTGGCAGTAAATATACCCATCACTGAGGAAAGAGTAAGGTGGGCAGTTAAGAGCTTTGAACCGTATAAGGCTGCCGGGCCGGACGGGATTATCCCCGCGCAGCTTATAAACACGTTGGAGACATCAGCTAAATGGCTGGTATTTCTCTTCACAGCCTGCCTGGCTCTCAACCACATTCCGGGCTCCTGGAGAAGCGCCACGGTAGTGTTTATCCCTAAGGCTGGGAAGGCATCCCACTACGAGCCAAAAGACTACAGACCGATCAGTCTCTCGTCCTTTGTACTAAAAACCTTTGAGAGGATATTAAGCGACTACCTCTTAACGACTATTGATAGCAACCTTATCTCTAGCTATCAGCATGCATACACCAAGGGTAAATCAACAGAAACCGCTCTGCACAGCCTAGTGTCTGTCATTGAGAAATCGCTGTGTGAAAAGGACTACTGTCTCGTGGCCCTCCTAGACATTGAGGGGCTTTCAACAATATAAGCCCGGAGGCTATCAACTCCGCTCTAACTAATCTGGGAGTAGATAGACCTCTAACTGGTTTAATTGACCAACTTTTAATGGGAAGGAAAATAGCTTCTTCACTTGGTACGGTGGAGTTATCACGCTATGTCACAAGGGGAACACCCTAGGGTGGTGTTCTTTCCCCGCTTTTATGGAACCTCACAGTCAACTCGTTGCTACGTGACACAAGCTGGGGGGGCGGGAAGATAGTGGCATACGCAGACGATTTAGCTATTGCATTCAGAGGCAAGTTCCCACAAACTCTGTGTGACCTGATGCAAGTAGCACTGCGAGAAGTTTCGACGTGGTCCTCTCGCTGCGGACTTAGTATCAACCCAGGGAAGGTGGAACTTGTCCTCTTCACCAACCGGTACAAAATACCGCCACTAAGCCTACCAGAACTAGATGGCACGCGCCTGGGCTTGTCGGATAAGGCCAAGTTTCTAGGCATAGTTCTGGACAGGAAATTGAATTGGAAGGAGAATGTTCTTCAGCGCCAGAAGAAAGCTTGCATCGCTCTTTACACCTGCAAAAGAGCCATTGGCAAAAAATGGGGCTCAGCCCTAGAGTATGCAGTTGGATCTACACGGCCATCATTCGCCCAATCATGCTTTATGGAGTCGTCGTATGGTGGCCTGGGCTGAGCAAGGCAACATACCTGAATCTGTTGCGGAAAGTCCATAGATCCAATATGATCTGTATAAGCGGTGCGCTAAGGACAACGCCCAACGAAGCCCTCCAGGTCATTCTGGGCATTTTGCCACTTGATCTGGAAGGGTTTCGGTCAGCGGCGGCATCAGCTCTGCGCCTAAGAGAAACCTCCAGTTGGGCTGCGGGTACTATTGGACACTCCAGTATTCTGGAATCTTACAGCTTTCTCCCTCTAAGCACAGATCGTTGTGCGACTACTACAGTCGGGGATAGCTGTTTCAAAATAAACATTCCCAGCAGAGAAGACTGGGAGAGGACGGATTGGTGTCCCGAAACAAATGGTGGCACTTCCATATACACCGACGGCTCGAAGTTGGACGGCAGAGTTGGAGGAGGCGTTTATTCAAGGGATTTGGACCTTGAGCTCTCCTTCAGACTACTTGATCATTGTAGCGTCTTCCAGGCGGAAGTCTCGGCAATCCTGGACGCCGCGGCCTGGTTAAGCAAACGTGTTATCGGAGAAGATATCGCTATTTTCAGCGATAGCCAAGCGGCCATCAAATCCCTTGGCTCATACACGTTCAACTCTGAACTGACGCTCAGCTGTCGTCGATCTCTTCAGGAGATGGCCTAACAGAACCGCGTAAACCTCATATGGGTCCCGGGACATAGGGACATTGAGGGAAACTGTAAGGCAGACGAGCTTGCCAGGCAGGGCACGACCAAGCAGGTTCTTCAGGATAAAGAGCGCTTAGGTATGCCGTTTGCCACATGCAAACTAATGCTGAAGGAGCACACACTCCGTCAAGCCAACGAAAGATGGCTGCAATCCCCAGGGTGTCGCATATCGAAACAAACCTGGCCAAAATGGGATCTTAAAAGGTCTAGACGCATTTATGCCCTAACTAGGAGGGAAATCTGCATATTGATAGGGGTATTAACCGGTCACTGCCTCATTGGTAGGCATGCAGAAAGGCTAGGTGTGCCCTACCGACGATGCTGCAGGAGTTGCAAAGATGATGAGGAGGAGGAAACAGTGGATCACCTCATCTGCAACTGTCCGGCTTTAAGCGGCGCGAGAACGCGCTTTTTGGAAGTTCCGTTCCTGGATAGCCTAAGCCAGATCGCGGAACTGGACATAAAGGACTTGATGGGCTTCATAAAGTCATCTAAGTGGTTCGAGGAGGAGTAACGGTGTCGGTTTAGGAGTGTCAGTCCCGGGATTCTGCTATGTGGAAAATCCCAACAACTCAGGGATTTTCCTTGTGTTGGTGGTATCACAACGGGCCTTTCAAAACTGGCCTAAGTGTGCCTCTGCGGCAGCCACTTGAACCTAACCTAACCTAAGTGGTAAAGGGATTGAGAAGGGGGGAGGGGGCTATACTACTGGGTATCGAAAAGCAGTCAAATGCGGATATTTTCAATACCATCAGATGCCTACGATTAGAAGTAAGTTGTGGTATTAACTGTTGAATGAATGATAAAGCAAAAATAAAAAAAATAATAGAATAAATAAAAAAATTATATACAAAAAAAAAGTTAAAAAAATAAAATAAAATAAACTAAAAAAAGAAGAAATAAGTTTCGGCAAAATATATTAAAATAAAATAAAGTAAAAAAAATATAAAAAATAAAAATAAAATAAAAGAAATTTATTTTTTCTATTCTAACCGAAAATTTTAAAAAAATTAAAAACCAACAAGCAATAACGAAATTATTGCAGGCCTTAAGTTACAATGTTGTAAAAAAATAAAATACTATAAAATAAAAAAAAAATAATAGAATTAATAAAATAAAAAAATTAAATAAAACCGAGCTTACTCCGTGCTATCAAGTTAGCGCTAACTTTACTTACTAAAAACTATCCCAAAATGATCCCAAAAAGACCCTTACATGTTCCCGAAATGATCCGAAATTGAACCCAAAAATAATCCCAAAATTACCCCAAAAGATCCTAAAATGATCTCAAAATTATCCAAAAAAGATTCCGGAATAACCCCAAAATCACCATTAAATGTACCCAAAATGATCTGAAAATAACCCCAAAATTATCCAAAAATGATCCCAAAATAATCCTAAAAAAG
>CAXKVI010000076.1:169084-181584 GCA_964058755.1 Campiglossa producta | reverse complement strand
TTGATTTATTAATTAAAGTCATTGGCCATTCTCGTCTAATGCATTATTCACACATCGATATTACTGATAGTTAGTCTATTGCATAATATAGAAAATTTGCGACTTCATTTTGACTTACATATATCGGAATTTTATACTCGACTTATCCCTTAATCGACTGGATTAAAAGTTTTTTTGTTTACCAGTTTATCTCTTTTCTCTAATATCCGTAACCTCTATAGAGTATATCTTGCGCCCTCTTTCCTCTCTTTATCTATAATTTTGGCATGTAAGAAATCAGCGGTATGACCACTTTTTAACAGTTACGGTGATAAAGCCGTACTATTTTTTTGTTTTTGTTCTTTTATGTTTGCTTCACGTTCTACAATGCGAGACCCTAACGCACTCTTCGTTGTTCCAATATACACTACAAACTTGAGTAAAAATTGAGATATTTGCATGAAATTTTGTATACAGGTTACTTTTTGGCCAAAGTAGATTGCTATCGAAAGTGGGCGAAATCGGATGATAGCCACGCCCCCTTTTTCGATATAAAATTTTTTTGAAAATCACATAAATTTACATAACTTGAGTAAAAATTGCGAAATGTTCATTAAGTTTGTTACACAGGTTACTTTCTGACCAAGACAGGTTGCTATTGAAAACGGGCGAAATCGGATGATAAATACGCCCCCTTTTTCACGAGGCATTTTTGAAAAATTCGACTTGTCGTAACTTTTAAACTGATTACGGTAAAACGATGAAATTTGGCACAAAGCATACTAGTATCGTTGGGAGTATATCTGATGAAACTGCATAAAATCGCCACGCCCACTTTCGATATCGAAAATTTCGAAAATGATCTAATTCGGTAAGATAACTAGCTAAAATAGTATAAACTTTTAGGAAAATCCTCCTGGGGCCTATATCATTGTTAACCCGTTCTGAAAGCTACCGCTGGGTAATTAATATTCGGTTCGCCCTAACTTATACTTCCTTACTAGTTTATGCGCACTTATTTATGAGAAATGTTTCAAGATTTTGAAATTGTTTTTTACATAGAGACATATACAAACATGCATGAGTTATCTGACATATGTATGTATATATGTACCATAATAGTGCAGGCTGTAAAATAGAGTTGGAGAAGTCGAAAAGAAAACCAGTTTGTTTGTATGCAAATTTTGCAAATACTAAATCGAACAACAACACAAAAGGCTCAATACTTGTGTGATTCAATAATTAATAGAATGATTGTATTTTCAATAAGGTGCACATTTCAGAACAATAAATATTGAAACAATGCATTTTCTAGTATTAAATTGCTTTAAGTAATTTAATATCTAATTTAATTAAACATGATTGATGAATAAATTATATATTTGGGCAGAACTAAGAAGAATTAAAATTTTGCAAATAAGGCTAATTCGTATTGTTTTATTAATTTGCAGAACCTTTGAGCCCCTGCTGACTGCACAGCTAACATACTACATACATAAATTTTTTATGCTCCATGAACAGTTTGGACTTGATTTATGAAAATTTGTAACTTATTGTGAGAACGTATTGGGCTCAGGAACATTTTGGGTCAAAGTAAATAAAAATCTAAAAAAAAAAATTTTTTTCCAGAGTTCTTATATAGACTTCACCGAGAATCGAACTCAGTTCCCTCGAACGCTCAACCAAGGTGTCTACTACGATGCTATCGTTTACTTATGCTTGGCAGCGTCTAAGAATAGCTTTATTCTATGGCAGCAATGACGGTATCTTCGCTGTTGGATTTGTTCCATGGCATTTGTTTACAGGCTAAATGCCTAAAAGTATGCAATTGTTTTAATTTGTGCTTTACAACATCTTTCTCGTTAATAGAACATGTGTTTTGATGATAATACCGACCGTTCTATTTTCGACAACATCGTTCTGATGACAATATCGACCGTTCTATTTTCGATAACTCAGTTCGCATCTCAAAAACTAGGTTATTATTTTGAGACAGGGTGTTATATTTTCAAGAACAAGGGTTCTGTTTTTAAGACCAAAAACTCATGAACACGAAAATCTAAAATTAAGACCTGTGGTGGTGCACCCTTGTTCTATGGAAGTTATTTACAGACTAAATGCCTCAAAGTATGCAATATTTTTTTTAATTTGGGTTTTGCAACAACGTTCTCGTTAATAGAACATGTGTTCTGATGATAACACCGGCTGTTCTATTTTCGCCAACATCTTTCTGATGACAACACCGGACGTTTTATTCGATAACTTCGTTCGCAATTCAAGAAGCTGGTTGTTACTTTGAGACAGGGTGGTATATTTTCAAGAACAAGTGTTCTTTTTTTTTGAGACCAAAAAATCAAGAACATGAAAATCTAAAACTAAGACTTGTAATGCAGCAATTTTCCTGAGTGTACTTGCAGCTTCATTCTACGGCAGTTATTTACAGACTAAATGCCTAAAAGTATGCAATGTTTTTTACTTTGGGTTTTACAACATCATTCTCGTTAATAGAACATGTGTTCTGATGAAAACCCCGGCCATTCTATTTTCGACAACATCGTTCTGATGACAACACCGGCCGTTCCATTTTCGGTAACTCCGTTCGCATCTTAAGAACTTGGTTATTATTTTGGGACAGGGTGGTATATTTTCAAGAACAAGTGTGATACATATAATGACTAGTAAGCCAACAGGAACGATCCTGGCGTATATACCAACTAGTATCTTAAATAGTATGATATTGATTTACACATTTAGTGAGTACCTAGTATATCAACTGGTATATTGCTGAAAACTTCCAGAGCTCTAAATAATTCAACCCGTTTGGCTGACTAGTTTTTGATTAGTATAAAACTAGTTGCGACAAGTTTTCGTCATTTCGTATGAAATTTATTTTAATGACAAAGTTCTGTTGTATTTCATCTTCAGTTCGCCTCTTTACAATTTATTTAAGTTTTTGGAACCCTCAACATAAAACTCTAACTCCATTTTAGATTTATATTTTAGCATTTTTCTTACTGCTCCCTTAGGATTTTTTTTATAGTCCTAATTAATCCATATTAAATTTGTGTCTAATCTAAACACATCTACAAATATGTGCATGGAGTTTTGCTCACATATTATCTACATATTTAATTTTCAATATTCGTGCATGCGAAACGAGAATCTCAACTTCAAAGCCATATTATGGCAGCGCATTACCCCAAGGACGCTTAAGTTCGGCACGAGAGAGATTTAGCGTAACGGCAGTAAAAAAATTGCTATGATTGCTTTAAGTGCCAACAGCTATAATTTGTTCACATCTATTAAAAAAGCGACAAAATTATGCTACGCACTTAAGTCATGAATTAAAAATTCGCGCATACTCTGCGCCAGATAGTCTGCTTGACGCTAAATTGTGTTTGAGTGTCGTAAAATTTCGTTGTCCCATACTTGTTTTACATATATTTCTACGCGTGCCTAACTATACCTATATGTATACTTCATTCGTAATGCCTCATATACATATATGTTTATTTATCTAGATGTGCGTAGCGCTGCATAACATAATTTTCTGCTCTGTTTAATTTGGTCGAAAAAACGGATGAACAGAACAGTGTCGTATATCCTTATAGGTAAATGGGTGACTAAGCTTATATATAGAGCGAAATTTGATATGTATAAGGCCTACATTGGTGTGTTTTAGCCTATAAGATGTGCGCACAAACATTTTATTGTTCTAGGATGTCGATTTTTAGTTAGTTTTTTTATAGTTTTTTTTATAAGGAAAAAAAACGTATTCACGAGAAAAGGATATTGAAATTTCAAAGCAGGTTAGTAGATTGCGTAACAATATGTTTTTATGCAAAAATAATTGTGTATAACTTGAAATTTTGCAATTATAGTTCACTTTTTATAGGTTATACACGGCGTATGAGTAACATTTAGTCAGAAAAGTTGCCCAGAAAATTTCAGCTAAATTTTATTCATGTTTTTCTTTATATCTTCTAAACGAATTGATATCGTTACAAAACTTACGCTACTATTTATTTATTAAAAAAAATGTTGAATAAATTTTTTTTTTTTATAATTTAAAATCTTGGTTTTTTTATAAACTACAAGTTGTTTTGCAACCCACCCTAATGCATATGCAAAGGTAGAAAAGAAGCCAACAACAGTGCTAGTTAGTATAATAGCTGCGGAAAATGTAGCGTATCTAACTATGTTTGTATGTTCTTTTGTATGTACGTATGTGCAGCGATGTATAAAATTTCCATTCTCTACCGCTGTTGGTACTAATAACATGTGGCAATAATTTATAAAAATTTTGTTTACGCACATATGTAAATAATTATCTTTGGTTTACGACTTTTTCATGAAAAAAATTAAATCCATAATGATAAAACTTAATGTAATAGCCTTGGAGGTTTGGGACATTAAACCCAGCACACCTTTGTCTATACATATGTATGAATAACTAATAAACGTATACGCATGTGCATAATAGAGTATTTAAAATGCCACAAATAAGTTTTTTGATATCCGATATATGGGGTAAAACGATGCCACAAGCTACCTAGACGGCAAAAGTCGGCTGGCTTAATTTGCTGCTAGTACAGACAACGTTTTGGTGTCATTGGAAATACCACACATTTTCTGAAGAACTTATCTATTGAATTCCTGTAAGGCATTACAATATCTTTCAATATCGTCTATGCTTTCAAACCACGTGATGTTTATAGAGCGTTCGTCGAGAGAAGACTCTAATGATGGCAATCCCAATACCTCTGTCAATACTAGTTCTAATAGGTGACAGGTAACAAGGTCAATGGAAATAGTGTCAATTGACTTTATTTCTCATTGCAAATGGAAATAGTGTCAATTAATTTCTTTTCTGTCAATGAAGGGTTCCGGACCATAAAATGCTCTTAGGGCACCTTGTTTTGCAAGGTGGTCCGCTTTTTCGTTGCCGTCATGTCCTTTATGCCCTGGGGACGCTTACTGTAAGTCACAACATTAAACTTAAACATCACGTGATGTTCTGTTGCCATAATAAGCAAAGTTGACGCTATTTATATTTCAATAAGGAAATAAAATCCATGACTATATTGCCAAATTTCTGTTGACTTTACTTCTCTTTACAAAATAGAAATATTGCCAATTGACACTATTTCCATTTGCGATGCGAAATAAAGTCAATTGAACCTATTTCCATTGACCTTGTTACCTGTCACCGTTCCAATATATGAAACCATTCTCAGTCTGTAAATTCAATCGCTCCTCTGTGGTTTACCTGAATTCACATTTTTTAGTCTAGGTATTCGGCCCATCTTTCCCGTCATCAAAGACTGCTCAATTGTTGGCTTACGGGGTCTGCAAATGCACTGATCAGATCAAATCAATGATTGGCTACGCTAGTTAAAATAATAAATGAGTACAGTGGTTTTTGTGGATTGGGTTGAGCTACTCGAGCTATATTGTACTACACGGCGTATACGTAATATTTCATGCTGGGCCATTACAGTGTTGCCGTTTTAGTGCGATTAGTGCCGCAATATTTAATTTGGGTGGGGTGGTTGCTATGTTAAATCTAATTCTAGTTTAAGTTAAGCTTCTGCTATACTTTTGGATAAACTACTAGACTTTCTTCTGCATAGTCAGCATAATATAACCTTCAGGTATTTTTCGTTAGTAGTTTTCTAGCATACTTTTATAACGTTCCCAAGCACAATACCCCAATATAATCCAGAAACATTAAATTATGAGATAAAACCTCGTCCTATCGTCTAAAATTTGAAGTCAGAAGATAGAAGGTACCTCTTGTGGAATTCGCCCTTCATAACAGCTACATTGTACTACAAGGCGTATACGTAACATTTAATGCTTGGCCATCACAGTGTTGCCGTTTTCGTGCGATTAGTGCCGCAATATTTGGGTAAGGTGGTTGGCATGTTAAATCTTTTTGTAGCCAAGTGAGATTGAGAAATAGCAAATACATAATTTTTTTTCCACTATACAAAAAAACTTGAGAGATGAGTGAAATAAAAAAATGTTAAATATCGAACAAAAATTCTATTATTCAATCAATCTTTCAAGATTTCGGGCTAGATTGAAATTCACTGATTTGATTTGGAGCAAATATCCCAGGTCTATTTCGGGATTATTGCTAGACAAAATAGGGCTATAGCCGTGACGATTTAGTTTTTATCGCGTCTATTTAGAGACCTTTGTGGGATAATTTCGCTATCGCTTCAGAACCATTTCAGGATCAATTCAGGAAATATTTGAAATTCTTTTTGAGCTCATTTCGCTTTATTGGATTTATTTTGTTCTACTCAGCCTCTTTTGTGGGATAATTTCGCGATCACTTCAAGACTGTTTCGGGATCAGTAGATCCCGCTATACCTTCAGAACCATTTTAGGATCAATTCAGAGAATTTTTGAAGTTCTTTTTGGGCTCATTTTGGAAACATTTCTGTATTGTCCATTTCGTGATCACTTCTAAACCATTTCGGAATCCATTCGGTAATATTTTTTAAACTCTTCCGGCACCATTTCCGGATGGTTTTGAAACTCTTCCAGTATTGCTTTCGGGATTGTACAATTTTTTTTTTTGGTTCATTTCGGCACTTATTCAGGATTATCGTTAAGATGATTTTATAACGGTTTCGGGATTGAACTAGAAAATAATTCCAAAAATTTCTATAAATAACTCCGAAAAACACGTAAAAGGTACCGAAATGATTTCGAAAACAATTACAACGAACTAGTTCCACTGACTGATTTGTTCCACTAAACGACCAAAGTAGTTCAACAGCCATACTGGGCTCCAAGCCTTTTCAAAATTTGAATAAATTTGGATACATTTTTTTTCTATTTTCAAGAATTTAAATTGTTTCTAAAATATTTTTTTTTCTTCTGTAAATACGTCTGATGAGTTAAGTTTTTGTAAATTGTAAATAATAGTATTTTATAACGATTTTGTATTATAGAAAAGTAAATAAAGATGTAATTGAATAAACTGAAAAAAAAAATGTAAATAAATACTAAGATTCAAAAAAAAACCTAAATATATTTAGATATGTATAATAGGTGTAAATAGTAATAAAAATCATTATGTAAGTATGAAATACAATTACCCGAACAAAAACAATAAAGTAAAGAATTTGTGAAATGTGTAACCTTATAACCCCCCCAAAAAAAAGTTAGCAAAAAAAAAACTATGAAAAAAACCACTTTAAAGTTGTCTTAGCATAACAAAAACTAATAAATGCAGATGTGAATTCATAAATTAATAAAATTAAATAAAGAAAACTACAAAAGCTTTGTAGAATAACTAAGCAATTGGAGTTGAAATGCATGGTTGGTGAAGCGTTGGAAAATATTTATGTATGACTTACACATTTAAGTATGGAACGCAAAAGCAAATATTTACTTACTGCGAAATTCCATTTTTAATGAAATTTGTTTGGCAAAGCATAGCAACATTTTTTAGATAAAAAGTATGTTGTTATTTGTATGTGTATTAAACAACATACATACATACATACCTACATAGTTGTGAGTTGACTAAAGCATAAAGTACGCAAAAGAATGAAAACAAACTAATTTAATTGTGAGTTTTAAAAGTAGATCACAAGTGGCTACTAAAAGAGAGAATGTATGTATGTATTGCATTTAAGTGACAACAAAATGAATAAAACTAATATATATCTAGAATATTTACAAAAGTTAGAGTGCATATAAACAACTGATATCTAATTGCTTGATTAGATTAAATACTTGATGTACTCACTACTTAGGTTACAGAGAAATCGAAGGTTGAGAAGAGTGTGGGAGAAGAGCAAATGGTATATGTTCATACATAGCAGCGCGAGTTTTCTTTATTGTGCTTCAAATAGAACTTGATCGTTGTCAAAAGATAAAAAAAAACCATGTGCTATTAATATTTTTTATAGGTTGACTAGAAGATTTTTTTTTTTTTAATTTTTTTGATAGACAATTTCCGAGCTCGTTGAATTTTAGTACATATATCGTCGCGCTTGCCAGAAGCATGAATGAGCCAAAATTAAAATTTTGGGAAATCGTAGTTGACACTTTATTCCTCTGGCAAAATTTTAAATTTTTCGTTTTGACATAAATATGTCTTTGAGTTAATATTCTTTCAATTTCTCGACATTCGGAATATCCATCTCTTGAAAATTTCCAAAGAAAATTTTTCAAAATTTTCGTTGTGCCAAAAACATGAATTTGTTGCACCCAACAAAAGACATCATGGCGTATACGATACAATTTTACATTCATGTTTCTGGCAAAAAAAAAAAATTTTTAAATTCAGAAACATGATTGTGTAGCACATTCGTTTTTCTGGCACAATTTTCAGAGATTGAGCTTCACATTCATGAAAATGACATTGTAAATTTCCGGAGATTCCTTGTATTTTGGAAACCCAGGATTTTCCTGAATCGTAGAGAAACGAGAGGTTAATCAAGTGAGCCTTTTAACTCATATCTGGAAAATTGGCACATACATTCCCCTGGCAAGCGGGTGACGATATTTAGTAATGTTACTGATTTTTGAAAATGCTTTCCAGCCGTTATTTGCGGTTTGTAATTCGAAAAAGCAACGTGAGCCACATTCGAAATCTTCAATTACTCCAGTTCAAAATTCCAGGCTAAGAAAAGCAATGCAGGACTTTGATTGGGTTGTGTGCCAAGCCTCGACACATTACAGGTAGATATCTTATTTTCAAAAAAAAATTTATTGAAGGATTTCAGCTAAGCCAAGTCGAGTTGAATCGAAGTGAAAAAATCCAGGCTTTCCAGTAATCCGGTAGTAGTGCTATGTCATACTAGCATCTTAAACACGGGTTGTTTTTTTGTATATCATTTAGAGATATTATCATATATCTTTTAGCTTTGTTCTTGGGCAATTTTTTTTTTCATTTATATCAAGCCTTGGCATTCAGTGGTACAATCGAAAATCTGAGAACCAAATTCACACAGATTATTATCCTCATTGCTTGGCCTGCTACGCTTGCGAAAGCAATATAATAGACTGAGCAATTAATGGATAATGGATGGTAATTTTATTTGTTACCTTTTCGCACAAAATGTAGTAGACATATATAAACCGAAAATTGTGAAAGTTTGTACACTTGATCTTGAAACTATTGGATCTAATAAAAAATATATTTTTTTTCGATAAGTATGCCAGATCTAGTACATGGACTTTGTGATGCGATATGGTTGAAACTCGGTACGTTGGTAGCCATTGGTCTACATTGCAATTTTATAGGAGGGTTATTTTTTTTAGCTCGAAAAATACTAAATGGATTTGTGCCAGTATTGAAAGTTTATTCTCCACAATATCTACAAAGTATGCATATTTTTCCACTAGATGGCGCTGAAGTCGTAATATTTTTAAAATCCGTATTTATGATACGATATATTATAAAAACTTTGTTACAAAAAATATACCCGCTAACTCCTTTTGCTTCTCCGACATTTTTTGAAAACCTTCTAATAACCTAATAATAATAAATTTAAAAGAAGTTTATAGAAAAATATAAAAACTACGAAAGATTAGTAAATAAAAATAAAGTGAGTGCATAACTAGATAAGGAAATAAGTATTTAAGTAATAATACTACAACAAAATTGATAGTGTATAAAAGATGAATTGTTTATATTTAAAAATTAAGTGTTTTTCTTCGTATATGTTCATTTTTACTTATAAATTTAATTTCGGTGATATAAATATAAGAGATAAGTAGACGACATAAAACAACGTACATATAGAGATAATAAAAAATTGGTTGAAAATAAATTGAGAAAAAAAAATTGATTTTTTTATGGTAAGAACTTGAACATAGACAGGTAAGTAAAATAAGTTTGACTTCTTGTTTACACATCATAATCAAATGAAATAAAACTAAACTAAAACTTAAAAAATAAAAAATAAAATAAATTAAAATAAATTAAAATAAAATAAAATAAAATAAAATAAAATAAAATAAAATAAAATAAAATAAAATAAAATAAAATAAAATAAAATAAAATAAAATAAAATAAAATAAAATAAAATAAAATAAAATAAAATAAAATAAAATAAAATAAAATAAAATAAAATAAAATAAAATAAAATAAAATAAAATAAAATAAAATGAAATAAAATAAAATAAAATAAAATAAAATAAAATAAAATAAAATAAAATAAAATAAAATAAAATAAAATAAAATAAAATAAAATAAAATAAAATAAAATAAAATAAAATAAAATAAAATAAAATAAAATAAAATAAAATAAAATAAAATAAAATAAAATAAAATAAAATAAAATAAAATAAAATAAAATAAAATAAAATAAAATAAAATAAAATAAAATAAAATAAAATAAAATAAAATAAAATAAAATAAAATAAAATAAAATAAAATAAAATAAAATAAAATAAAATAAAATAAAATAAAATAAAATAAAATAAAATAAAATAAAATAAAATAAAATAAAATAAAATAAAATAAAATAAAATAAAATAAAATAAAATAAAATAAAATAAAATAAAATAAAATAAAATAAAATAAAATAAAATAAAATAAAATAAAATAAAATAAAATAAAATAAAATAAAATGAAATAAAATAAAATAAAATAAAATAAAATAAAATAAAATAAAATAAAATAAAATAAAATAAAATAAAATAAAATAAAATAAAATAAAATAAAATAAAATAAAATAAAATAAAATAAAATAAAATAAAATAAAATAAAATAAAATAAAATAAAATAAAATAAAATAAAATAAAATAAAATAAAATAAAATAAAATAAAATAAAATAAAATAAAATAAAATAAAATAAAATAAAATAAAATAAAATAAAATAAAATAAAATAAAATAAAATAAAATAAAATAAAATAAAATAAAATAAAATAAAATAAAATAAAATAAAATAAAATAAAATAAAATAAAATAAAATAAAATAAAATAAAATAACATAAAATAAAATAAAATAAAATAAAATAAAATAAAATAAAATAAAATAAAATAAAATAAAATAAAATAAAATAAAATAAAATAAAATAAAATAAAATAAAATAAAATAAAATAAAATAAAATAAAATAACTCTTGTTGTTGTTGTTGTTGTTGTTGTTAACAACAAAACACTCCCCGAAGGTTTTGGGGAGTGATGCCGAAGTTGACAGTCCTTGGCCGGATATGACCCCGGTACGCTGCGGTACTCCCTTGCGGTACTGCCCGTCTGTCGTGGTAGCGATTTGGTATGACCAGTGGAACCTTCTAGGTCATGGCATCCCTCCATCCATGAGGAAGGAGAAGATGGGTAATGAGAGGTGAGAGGCATCATATCCGTAGATCAACCATCGAGTAGCACGTCAATTACCTATGTGCATATTAGTCGCCTCTTACGACCGGTATGCCTACCTCGGGCATATTCTAAACCCCTAACCCGCAGGGGTTACTTGTAGTCTATTGCTGTAAATACCGACGGTATTGTGAAGCAATTTTCGGGATTGTATGAAAATGTGTTTTTTGAGAAAAATTTACCCACGCGCTGCAGGAACCAGACAAGCCGACATATGTTTCGATGATACTGGAATTACATCTCTTCATGGACTTTTCTTCCCGGCATTGTGAGAGTCGAACTCACAACACTGTAGTGACTTGTATGCTAGAAGGTCTAACACCTTAGGCCACTACCCAGCTTGAAGGTAAACCCTTCTCAGTGTCCATTTATGCATACTAGAGTTCGCCCAGTGGTTGAAATTCAACCACAAAACCTTATTTTATTTTCCTACCTTTTTGCTATTTCTTAAATTTTCCTTTCTTTTCCATAATTTGTATATTTTTGGTTTCTATACATTCCTATTCATTTTGCCTTTTCCTCCCTCTTTACACCATTCAGTAATATAGTTTCAATGTTGATAATTATTTATTCTTCTTAGGTCGTCTTCATACGTATTTCTTTCCTTTCCGTTCCTTAGCATTCATTTGCTTTTATTTCCTTTGCTTTCCTCTCCTTTTCCTTTCCTTTTCTCTTCTTTCATTTCATTTTATTTCCCTTCTTTCTTTCTTTCTTTTCTGTTCTTTTCTTTTATTTTTCTTTTTTTTCGTTTCTTTTATATTCTTACCTGATCCTTCTTTCCATTTCCATTACATTCCTTTTTCCTTTTATTTTCTTTTTCTTTCCTTTCCTTTTCGTTTCCGTTGCTTTAGTTTCCTTTTCATTTTATTCATTTTTTTTTTTTGCATTTCTTTTCTTTTCTTTTATTTTTTTCTTACCTATATTTTCTTTCACTTTTTACTTAATTTCCCTTCCTGTCATTTCGTTTCCTTACCTTTCCTTTTCTTACCTTTCCTTTCCTACCGTTTATTATTATTTATTTTATTATTTTATTTTATTTCATTTTATTTTATTTTATTTTGTTTTATTTTATCTTATTTTATTTTATTTTATTTTATTTTATTTTATTTTACTTCATTTTTTTATCTTATTTTATTTTATCTTATTTTATTGTATTTTATTTTA
>CAXKVI010000076.1:125913-166384 GCA_964058755.1 Campiglossa producta | reverse complement strand
ATTTTTGCCATCGGCGTTGACAAACGCTTTGAGCCTGCATGCTGGTTTGGTATTGTATATTGATATTAATTTTTCCAGAACAAAAAAAACAATCCACCTGCATTCACTCTTCTTCAGCAGATTCGGCTCCCCATGGCTGGTTGCATCTCGCTGCATAATAAACAAATATCATTGCCTCCATGTACATGACAATTTCTGAAACCTCCGGCATGTTGCGGCAGCGAGATGATAATTAGCGGCGATTAACTGTTTAACAGGCCAGGATTTTAATGTTGCTTATCAGAGTTGCGGTGGCGAATTTTTCCTTTGAAAGCTTTAGTGCGGAATTTTAATTTTTTTTATATTTTTGCTTTATTTACATCAAATTTTTATTTATTGTTCTGATTTTAAAAACAAAAATAAATAAAGAAGTGATTGACATCAAATGATATGAGACTATTATTATTTATAAAGCAAGACACAGTGGATGGTATGGTAATGGTATGGTAATGGTATAGTAATGGTATGGTAATGGTATGGTAATGGTATGGTAATGGTATGGTAATGGTATGGTAATGGTATGGTAATGGTATGGTAATGGTATGGTAATGGTATGGTAATGGTATGGTAATGGTATGGTAATGGTATGGTAATGGTATGGTAATGGTATGGTAATGGTATGGTAATGGTATGGTAATGGTATGGTAATGGTATGGTAATGGTATGGTAATGGTATGGTAATGGTATGGTAATGGTATGGTAATGGTATGGTAATGGTATGGTAATGGTATGGTAATGGTATGGTAATGGTATGGTAATGGTATGGTAATGGTATGGTAATGGTATGGTAATGGTATGGTAATGGTATGGTAATGGTATGGTAATGGTATGGTAATGGTATGGTAATGGTATGGTAATGGTATGGTAATGGTATGGTAATGGTATGGTAATGGTATGGTAATGGTATGGTAATGGTATGGTAATGGTATGGTAATGGTATGGTAATGGTATGGTAATGGTATGGTAATGGTATGGTAATGGTATGGTAATGGTATGGTAATGGTATGGTAATGGTATGGTAATGGTATGGTAATGGTATGGTAATGGTATGGTAATGGTATGGTAATGATGTAATGGTAATGGTATGGTAATGGTATGGTAATGGTATGGTAATGGTATGGTAATGGTATGGTAATGGTATGGTAATGGTATGGTAATGGTATGGTAATGGTATGGTAATGGTATGGTAATGGTATGGTAATGGTATGGTAATGGTATGGTAATGGTATGGTAATGGTATGGTAATGGTATGGTAATGGTATGGTAATGGTATGGTAATGGTATGGTAATGGTATGGTAATGGTATGGTAATGGTATGGTAATGGTATGGTAATGGTATGGTAATGGTATGGTAATGGTATGGTAATGGTATGGTAATGGTATGGTAATGGTATGGTAATGGTATGGTAATGGTATGGTAATGGTATGGTAATGGTATGGTAATGGTATGGTAATGGTATGGTAATGGTATGGTAATGGTATGGTAATGGTATGGTAATGGTATGGTAATGGTATGGTAATGGTATGGTAATGGTATGGTAATGGTATGGTAATGGTATGGTAATGGTATGGTAATGGTATGGTAATGGTATGGTAATGGTATGGTAATGGTATGGTAATGGTATGGTAATGGTATGGTAATGGTATGGTAATGGTATGGTAATGGTATGGTAATGGTATGGTAATGGTATGGTAATGGTATGGTAATGGTATGGTAATGGTATGGTAATGGTATGGTAATGGTATGGTAATGGTATGGTAATGGTATGGTAATGGTATGGTAATGGTATGGTAATGGTATGGTAATGGTATGGTAATGGTATGGTAATGGTATGGTAATGGTATGGTAATGGTATGGTAATGGTATGGTAATGGTATGGTAATGGTATGGTAATGGTATGGTAATGGTATGGTAATGGTATGGTAATGGTATGGTAATGGTATGGTAATGGTATGGTAATGGTATGGTAATGGTATGGTAATGGTATGGTAATGGTATGGTAATGGTATGGTAATGGTATGGTAATGGTATGGTAATGGTATGGTAATGGTATGGTAATGGTATGGTAATGGTATGGTAATGGTATGGTAATGGTATGGTAATGGTATGGTAATGGTATGGTAATGGTATGGTAATGGTATGGTAATGGTATGGTAATGGTATGGTAATGGTATGGTAATGGTATGGTAATGGTATGGTAATGGTATGGTAATGGTATGGTAATGGTATGGTAATGGTATGGTAATGGTATGGTAATGGTATGGTAATGGTATGGTAATGGTATGGTAATGGTATGGTAATGGTATGGTAATGGTATGGTAATGGTATGGTAATGGTATGGTAATGGTATGGTAATGGTATGGTAATGGTATGGTAATGGTATGGTAATGGTATGGTAATGGTATGGTAATGGTATGGTAATGGTATGGTAATGGTATGGTAATGGTATGGTAATGGTATGGTAATGGTATGGTAATGGTATGGTAATGGTATGGTAATAGTATGGTAATGGTATGGTAATGGTATGGTATGGTATGGTAATGGTATGGTAATGGTATGGTAATTATTATATGGTAATGGTATGGTAATGGTATGGTAATGGTATGGTAATGGTATGGTAATGGTATGGTAATGGTATGGTAATGGTATGGTAATGTATGGTAATGGTATGGTAATGGTATGGTAATGGTATGGTAATGGTATGGTAATGGTATGGTAATGGTATGGTAATGGTATGGTAATGGTATGGTAATGGTATGGTAATGGTATGGTAATGGTATGGTAATGGTATGGTAATGGTATGGTAATGGTATGGTAATGGTATGGTAATGGTATGGTAATGGTATGGTAATGGTATGGTAATGGTATGGTAATGGTATGGTAATGGTATGGTAATGGTATGGTAATGGTATGGTAATGGTATGGTAATGTATGGTAATGTATGGTAATGGTATGGTAATGGTATGGTAATGGTATGGTAATGGTAATGGTATGGTAATGGTATGGTAATGGTATGGTAATGGAATGTATGGTAATGGTATGGTAATGGTATGGTAATGGTATGGTAATGGTATGGTAATGGTATGGTAATGGTATGGTAATGGTATGGTAATGGTATGGTAATGGTATGGTAATGGTATGGTAATGGTATGGTAATGGTATGGTAATGGTATGGTAATGGTATGGTAATGGTATGGTAATGGTATGGTAATGGTATGGTAATGGTATGGTAATGGTATGGTAATGGTATGTAATGGTATGGTAATGGTATGGTAATGGTATGGTAATGGTATGGTAATGGTATGGTAATGGTATGGTAATGGTATGGTAATGGTATGGTAATGGTATGGTAATGGTATGGTAATGGTATGGTAATGGTATGGTAATGGTATGGTAATGGTATGGTAATGGTATGGTAATGGTATGGTAATGGTATGGTAATGGTATGGTAATGGTATGGTAATGGTATGGTACATGGTATGGTAATGGTATGGTAATGGTATGGTAATGGTATGGTAATGGTATGGTAATGGTATGGTAATGGTATGGTAATGGTATGGTAATGGTATGGTAATGGTATGGTAATGGTATGGTAATGGTATGGTAATGGTATGGTAATGGTATGGTAATGGTATGGTAATGGTATGGTAATGGTATGGTAATGGTATGGTAATGGTATGGTAATGGTATGGTAATGGTATGGTAATGGTATGGTAATGGTATGGTAATGGTATGGTAATGGTATGGTAATGGTATGGTAATGGTATGGTAATGGTATGGTAATGGTATGGTAATGGTATGGTAATGGTATGGTAATGGTATGGTAATGGTATGGTAATGGTATGGTAATGGTATGGTAATGGTATGGTAATGGTATGGTAATGGTATGGTAATGGTATGGTAATGGTATGGTAATGGTATGGTAATGGTATGGTAATGGTATGGTAATGGTATGGTAATGGTATGGTAATGGTATGGTAATGGTATGTATGGTATGGTAATGGTATGGTAATGGTATGGTAATGGTATGGTAATGGTATGGTAATGGTATGGTAATGGTATGGTAATGGTATGGTAATGGTATGGTAATTGATGGTAATGGTGTAATGGTATGGTAATGTATGGTAATGGTATGGTAATGTATGGTAATGGTATGGTAATGGTATGGTAATGGTATGGTAATGGTATGGTAATGGTATGGTAATGGTATGGTAATGGTATGGTAATGGTATGGTAATGGTATGGTAATGGTATGGTAATGGTATGGTAATGGTATGGTAATGGTATGGTAATGGTATGGTAATGGTATGGTAATGGTATGGTAATGGTATGGTAATGGTATGGTAATGGTATGGTAATGGTATGGTAATGGTATGGTAATGGTATGGTAATGGTATGGTAATGGTATGGTAATGGTATGGTAATGGTATGGTAATGGTATGGTAATGGTATGGTAATGGTATGGTAATGGTATGGTAATGGTATGTAATGGTATGGTAATGGTATGGTAATGGTATGGTAATGGTATGGTAATGGTATGGTAATGGTATGGTAATGGTATGGTAATGGTATGGTAATGTATGGTAATGGTATGGTAATGGTATGGTAATGGTATGGTAATGGTATGGTAATGGTATGGTAATGGTATGGTAATGGTATGGTAATGGTATGGTAATGGTATGGTAATGGTATGGTAATGGTATGGTAATGGTATGGTAATGGTATGGTAATGGTATGGTAATGGTATGGTAATGGTATGGTAATGGTATGGTAATGGTATGGGAAGATCATTTCCAACATAAATTAACTTTTCTGAATTTTTAAATGAAATATTTTAGACAGTATTTACGGATATTTATAAATCACGGATCACACGATTTGCTATTCGAGGTATAATTGATTGTTTAAATTAAAACACTCAAAATCAACAAAATGCACATCAATGAATAATGAAGCATTTTTTAAATTGTATTTACCTTTTATATTGTTTTGCTTATCTTTTCAAGCGCTGTTAATCAAAAAAGATTTTAATTCAACAAATTCCCTTTTTGCTGTCACTCTATATACATAGTATGTAATATATTGCTTTAAAAGAACTTTATGTTTTATTTATATATAAAAGTAAATAAATAGTTAAATATGCAGTAAATAAAAAATTTCAATACTAGCTATATTTGTTTATGTATAAAGGTTTTAAATAAATCAATAACGCTGACAAACATTTTTTTTATTTATTTATTTATGTATTTGCTGTCACGCAATTTATGCAATCATCTTTTTAGATCCATGTATTTAAGTATGTATGCTTGTATGAGTATGTATAAATACATATGTACATATCTATATATGCCCAGTTGTGCCACAATTTAAGTTATTTCAAACGAGTGTTACAATTTCAATTGTTTTATTTTGCTATTGTTGCATTCAGTTATCTGCTTATGCAGCATTTTACGCATCGCAACTGTTGTATTTGTATTTTCTGTATGTATGTTTGTATATAAAAAACACTTGGCTGTGAAAGCAATAATAAGAAATGCATTCACTGAATAAACGAACATTAAATGTCAGTGGAAGCCATTAAGTCATGTCAATAGGTATATGTTTGTATCTGTGTGTACAACTGTGCCGAGGTGCTTGTATAAACAGCATAGTAGTAACTATCCAACAAAGATATTGCTCCTTACGTAAGGCTTAGGGCTGTTTTTTCGGGTCGATTTTCTGTTCGATTTTTGTCGTTTCACAATGTTAATATAACTGTTCGACCAAAATCGACCAGAATATCGATCAGAAAATCGATTAATAAAGCGACAAAAAATCGACTCTTGTAAATACATTTAATGGTCGATTTTCTGATCGATTGATCAACGTAGACATTACAATTTTTATTAAAATTTTTACATCAAGCTTTTTATGAATGATATTTACACGATCTTTAAAGTCTGATTTACATAGGTCCATTCGAAATTCGACCTAAATCGACAGGAAAATCAATTAGCAAATCGACCAGAAAATTGACCAATGTTAATATATTTATTGGTCGAAAGATCAACGCCAACATTAACATAATTATTTTGAAAGTTGACATAAAAATCTTCTTAAATGATATCTACAAGAACTTAAAGACTGATATGCGCGGGTTGATTTTCTGGTCGATTTGCTGTTCGATTTTTGTCGTTTCAACGTGTGAATAGCAAGTCGGCCTAAATCCGCTAGAAAATCGCCTAGTACATCGACCAGAAATTGGCCTGTGTAAATCAGCTTTTATTTCATCATCATCAACAACTTCCACAAATCCTATTGGGGCATGGGGCGCCATCAAAATGGACATCAAAATCCTGTAGCAATTCTCGGATTTTTTAGTAAAGAACTGCCAAGGGTCCAAAAGAATTTCCCTGACGGAGTTTTCCGTCAATGTGAACCCTTAGGGCCGATTAAGCTATCCAAAACTCACAGATTGACTTTTGAAAAACTTGATAAAAAAAGGATTGAAATTCTTGACTTCCTTATTTAGGTAGACTTTCTGGGCGCCCATGGTAAGGTACAGCATTCAATTATGGATTTATTGCCATTAGGTTAGGTTCAAGTGGCTGTCGCAGAGGCAGACTTAGATCAGTTTTGAAAGGCCCGTTGTAGTACCGCCAACACTAGGAAAGTCATTCCCGGGACCCGGCCAGCTTTAGCTTTTATGTGGCAAACGCCAAACGTAACCGCTTTTTATCACGAAGAATCTGCTTGGTCATACCCTGCCTGGCAAGTTCGTCTGTCTAACAGTTTCCCTCAATGTCCCTGTGTATCGGGACCCATGTGATGTTCTGTGGGGCCATCTTTTGAAGAGATCGATGACATCTGAGCGTTAGTTCAGATTTGAGCAAATAAGAGCCAAGAGCTTTGATGGCCGCTTGGCTGTCGCAGAAAAAAACGATATCCTCGCCGATAGCGCGTTTACTTATCCAGGCCGCGGCATCCAATATTGCTGAGACTTCCGCCTGGAAGACGCTACAATAATCAGGTAGTCTGAAGGAGAGCTCAAGTTCCAGATCCCTTGAATAAACCCCTGCTCCAACTCTGCCGTCTAGCTTCGAGCCATCAGTTTACACAGAATTGCCCGCCCTTCTGGGAATGTTTGTTTTGAATCAGACGTCTCCGACTGTTGTGGCCGCACATCGATATGTGCTCAGAGAGAGAAAGCTGTAAGATCCCAGATTACTGGAGTGTCCTGTTGTGCTTGCGTCCCAGCCAGACGTTTCCTTTAGACGCAGAGCCGCTGATGCTGCTGCCGGGTACGCTTCCAGATCGAGTGGCAAAATGCAACTTACCCATTGAAAAAGCTTATACCATTTTATCTGGGCACACTAGTCGTGCAGTATACATTTATGTGTGTGTTTAATTCATACATACATGCTCACGCTTTCAGCTTTTGCTCCTATGACCCACTATACTAAGTATTATGCGTACGATGAGAAAATTTATTGATATTGCAATAGTTGCACAAAGGCATATACTACGACGCATTTACAACACACCACAAAACCAAGCCTGTAAGACTACAACAAATTGAATTCATTACATGTACTGCATTCAGAAAATCGACATTTCCACTCCAATGGCGAATGAATAACGTAAAATGTGTGATTTCATTTGGTACGCTCCACCTGAAGTTTAAACATACATACATACATGAGGGCAAACTGTTTGCGAAGCAATAAATGTTAATACATATGTATAGGCGTATTTGTAGTTATATATTTTTACATTGGGATGCCTTTAAGAAAATCCATTATATTTGCAACCGAAACTTTCCATATGTACTTTATTTCATTCATAAACAACTAATCCTATTAGTGGGTATGACATGACGTATGAGTGATTTTTTATCTATATGAAAAAAAAATGTTGACTAGACTGATCCAAAGTCAGTATTTTTTATTAAACGAAAAGATTATCAATAATGTCTAAAGACTTATTATAAATGAATAACGACTAATGACTTATGATTAATTATTAGTTTTTAATTTCAATAACTGTTGACTGTTGAAAAAGGATAAATAACAAAAAAGACTATGACTAATAACTATTGAGAATTAACTATTGACTAATGGCTAAAGACAAAATAGTAATGTCAATTGATAAATGCTTAATGACTAATTAATTAAAGGACAATGACTTTTGACTGATGACAAACGAACTAATGGCTTATCAATAATGACTAAAGACTTATTAATAATTACTAGTTACTAATTAACGACTTGTAGCTGAAGTGATTTATGACAAATTGTCCTAGGCTAGTTGGAAATATTTTTAGAATTACCCAGGTTAGACTTCGAAACATTTAAGAAAGTTTTAGAAAATGTAAGGTAGTCTAATAAGCCGTCGTGTATATTTACCTACAAATTTAGTAAATAATGAATAAATATTAGTATGTATAGTTCATAAACATGAATATATATACCTACTAGTTCATCATCATCATCATTTATTGGCGCTTAACCGTCTAAGCGATTTTGGCCGATCTACCTACTAGGTAATATGTATTTATTCCTATACTAGATAGTTGTTGTAACTACATAAATATGTGGCACACAACTGCACTTGTAATGAATTTATAACCAATTCTTTTGAGAATTAAATTCAACTTTGTGTGCGTGCCCCAATTGTTTACTCACCAAGAAACTGCGTTACAATTGCATTCGAAATAGCAATGCTTCAAGAAATGTGTCACTTTGTAAACCAGACACACGTAACTAACTAGTCAAGTGTAAAAATATTTATGTAGGTATGTGTATCAAGAAATTTCTACTTGAGTAGTTAAAGGAAAACATTTGGTGGAATGAGGGTTACTGGTGTGCTGAAACATACAAATATCCATATAATGCCTTTAACGCTTTGCGCTACAAAAACTTCGTCGTAGTCCTGAGATTGCTGGGATTAGCATAAATAGATATACTTTTAAATAAATAAAATAAAATAAAATAAAATAAAATAAAATAAAATAAAATAAAATAAAATAAAATAAAATAAAATAAAATAAAATAAAATAAAATAAAATAAAATAAAATAAAATAAAATAAAATAAAATAAAATAAAATAAAATAAAATAAAATAAAATAAAATAAAATAAAATAAAATAAAATAAAATAAAATAAAATAAAATAAAATAAAATAAAATAAAATAAATAAAATAAAATAAAATAAAATAAAATAAAATAAAATAAAATAAAATAAAATAAAATAAAATAAAATAAAATAAAATAAAATAAATAAAATAAAATAAAATAAAATAAAATAAAATAAAATAAAATTAAATTAAATAAAATAAAATAAAATAAAATAAAATTAAATTAAATAAAATAAAATAAAATAAAATAAAATAAAATAAAATAAAATAAAATAAAATAAAATAAAATAAAATAAAATAAAATAAAATAAAATAAAATAAAATAAAATAAAATAAAATAAAATAAAATAAAATAAAATAAAATAAAATAAAATAAAATAAAATAAAATAAAATAAAATAAAATTAAATAAAATAAAATAAAATAAAATAAAATAAAATAAAATCAAATAAAATAAAATAAAATAAAATAAAATAAAATAAAATAAAATAAAATAAAATAAAATAAAATAAAATAAAATAAAATAAAATAAAATAAAATAAAATAAAATAAAATAAAATAAAATAAAATAAAATAAAATGAAATAAAATAAAATAAAATAAAATAAAATAAAATAAAATAAAATAAAATAAAATAAAATAAAATAAAATAAAATAAAATAAAATAAAATAAAATAAAATAAAATAAAATAAAATAAAATAAAATAAAATAAAATAAAATAAAATAAAATAAAATAAAATAAAATAAAATAAAATAAAATAAAATAAAATAAAATAAAATAAAATAAAATAAAATAAAATAAAATAAAATAAAATAAAATAAAATAAAATAAAATAAAATAAAATAAAATAAAATAAAATAAAATAAAATAAAATAAAATAAAATAAAATAAAATAAAATAAAATAAAATAAAATAAAATAAAATAAAATAAAATAAAATAAAATAAAATAAAATAAAATAAAATAAAATAAAATAAAATAAAATAAAATAAAATAAAATAAAATAAAATAAAATAAAATAAAATAAAATAAAATAAAATAAAATAAAATAAAATAAAATAAAATAAAATAAAATAAAATAAATTAAAATAAAATAAAATAAAATAAAATAAAATAAAATTAAATTAAATAAAATAAAATAAAATAAAATAAAATTAAATTAAATAAAATAAAATAAAATAAAATAAAATAAAATAAAATAAAATAAAATAAAATAAAATAAAATAAAATAAAATAAAATAAAATAAAATAAAATAAAATAAAATAAAATAAAATAAAATAAAATAAAATAAAATAAAATAAAATAAAATAAAATAAAATAAAATAAAATAAAATAAAATAAAATTAAATTAAATAAAATAAAATAAAATAAAATAAAATTAAATTAAATAAAATAAAATAAAATATAATAAAATAAAATAAAATAAAATAAAATAAAATAAAATAAAATAAAATAAAATAAAATAAAATAAAATAAAATAAAATAAAATAAAATAAAATAAAATAAAATAAAATAAAATAAAATAAAATAAAATAAAATAAAATAAAATAAAATTAAATTAAATAAAATAAAATAAAATAAAATAAAATTAAATTAAATAAAATAAAATAAAATAAAATAAAATAAAATAAAATAAAATAAAATAAAATAAAATAAAATAAAATAAAATAAAATAAAATAAAATAAAATAAAATAAAATAAAATAAAATAAAATAAAATAAAATAAAATAAAATAAAATAAAATAAAATAAAATAAAATAAAATAAAATAAAATAAAATAAAATAAAATAAAATAAAATAAAATAAAATAAAATAAAATAAAATAAAATAAAATAAAATAAAATAAAATAAAATAAAATAAAATAAAATAAAATAAAATAAAATAAAATAAAATAAAATAAAATAAAATAAAATAAAATAAAATAAAATAAAATAAAATAAAATAAAATAAAATAAAATAAAATAAAATAAAATAAAATAAAATAAAATAAAATAAAATAAAATAAAATAAAATAAAATAAAATAAAATAAAATAAAATAAAATAAAATAAAATAAAATAAAATAAAATAAAATAAAATAAAATAAAATAAAATAAAATAAAATAAAATAAAATAAAATAAAATAAAATAAAATAAAATAAAATAAAATAAAATAAAATAAAATAAAATAAAATAAAATAAAATAAAATAAAATAAAATAAAATAAAATAAAATAAAATAAAATAAAATAAAATAAAATAAAATAAAATAAAATAAAATAAAATAAAATAAAATAAAATTAAATTAAATAAAATAAAATAAAATAAAATAAAATAAAATAAAATAAAATAAAATAAAATAAAATAAAATAAAATAAAATAAAATAAAATAAAATAAAATAAAATAAAATAAAATAAAATAAAATAAAATAAAATAAAATAAAATAAAATAAAATAAAATAAAATAAAATAAAATAAAATTAAATAAAATAAAATAAAATAAAATAAAATAAAATAAAATCAAATAAAATAAAATAAAATAAAATAAAATAAAATAAAATAAAATAAAATAAAATGAAATAAAATAAAATAAAATAAAATAAAATAAAATAAAATAAAATAAAATAAAATAAAATAAAATAAAATAAAATAAAATAAAATAAAATAAAATAAAATAAAATGAAATGAAATAAAATAGATAAAATAAAATAAAATAAAATAAAATAAAATAAAATAAAATAAAATAAAATAAAATAAAATAAAATAAAATAAAATAAAATAAAATAAAATAAAATAAAATAAAATAAAATAAAATAAAATAAAATGAAATAAAATAAAATAAAATAAAATAAAATAAAATAAAATAAAATAAAATAAAATAAAATAAAATAAAATAAAATAAAATAAAATAAAATAAAATAAAATAAAATAAAATAAAATAAAATAAAATAAAATAAAATAAAATAAAATAAAATAAAATAAAATAAAATAAAATAAAATAAAATAAAATAAAATAAAATAAAATAAAATAAAATAAAATAAAATAAAATAAAATAAAATAAAATAAAATAAAATAAAATAAAATAAAATAAAATAAAATAAAATAAAATAAAATAAAATAAAATAAAATAAAATAAAATAAAATAAAATAAAAGAAAATAAAATAAAATAAAATAAAATAAAATAAAATAAAATAAATTAAAATAAAATAAAATAAAATAAAATAAAATAAAATAAAATAAAATAAAATAAAATAAAATAAAATAAAATAAAATAAAATAAAATAAAATAAAATAAAATAAAATAAAATAAAATAAAATAAAATAAAATAAAATAAAATAAAATAAAATAAAATAAAATAAAATAAAATAAAATAAAATAAAATAAAATAAAATAAAATAAAATAAAATAAAATAAAATAAAATAAAATAAAATAAAATAAAATAAAATAATATAAAACAAAATAAAATAAAATAAAATAAAATAAAATAAAATAACATAAAATAAAATAAAATAAAATAGAATAAAACAAAACAAAATAAAATAAAAGGAATGGAATTTAAATCAAACATAGTGAAAAAATATAAAAATTAACGGCAAATGTCTTTAAATAAATCCTACCGATGAGCAGCGTACAATTTTAGAAAAAATTTTTTCTAAAAAATTATTGTTGTAGTAGGCCAAGCCACTACTGCTACAACACGGCTGCCGCCATGCGGCTGGTCTAAAAAAAATTACAGCTTATGTAATGGCATAAACGGAAATAAGCTTTCTTGGGAATTAACAAAATTAATTAAAGTTGCAAACAATTTAAACGCAAACACTAAAGGGTCATTGTCCGTACTAAGCAAATGCTAAACCACTTGTGACTACTAAATAGAAAAAGTGTGCATACATACGTATGTAATAATATTTACATACATATATACAAAAATATACAAAAACATGCTCTGAATAGGGTCACTGCTCCTTTCACAACTTAGTTGTGGTTCTTGCTACGGTTTTGGTTTAATTTTTAAAGGTTTCCGCCGTTCTTCATGACCTGCTTTACAAACATTTAAAGGTAGTACATACTTTGTTGCTACTAAATAAAGCAATCAAAATCTTTTATACTTTTTTAGCTGCATTAAATTAAGTCATAAATCATATGAAACACAGTTGCTAACATTTTAAATTATTTGCACAAATTTCGCTTGGTTGCTTTTCTTCTCAATCGTTAGCAAATGTTGCCTTATTGGTAGTTAAAATAATAATAAAAGCAAACAATAACACAAGGTAAAACATGGTTAATGGAGCTACATATATGTATATGTAAGTTTGGTTTTGTTTTTGTTGCTCACCTGTATGTATGTATGCAGGTGCAACGTACACAGAGGGGGAGTTTGCTGGACTGCGTGGTATGCTTTACATGTGACTATAACGGAGGTTGCAGTTTTATTACATGAAAAGAATTTAAATTCCCAATATTTGGACAAGATGGAATCAAGCCCTGAAATCCGAAATTATTAGAACCAATATTTCCACCTTTTTTCTCAATTCGTAAATCTTAAAATTGAATTTGTACTCTTATTTAGCGCATTTGGACTTTCATTTAAGTCAGCGAATACTCTTTGAAGTTAACTTCTTAGGCGATGATGCAAAGTTATTATAGGGAGTGAAATTTGAAAAAAAAGATAATAATAATAATAGCAACAAGACCGAACACTTGAGGTAAGGAATACTGAGAACGGCTGAAACGAACGGGTGTTGCCACTTCGGTAGATTTACAGAGTTGCCACCTTACTCATTTTTTTTAATATTAAATATGAGTATCAAAGTTAAAGTATTATTGTTTGGCCATATTAAAATTAAGATTTTTTAGGCAGGGTTGCCACCCAGCCCCTATTTTATTTATTCGGGAACGGCTGAAGTGGTTTGATTGAAATGTGGCATATGGAAAGCATGCTTCATTCTAAGGCTGTCTGTTTAAGTGATTCCACTTCGGGCGATTTACAGGGTTGCCACCTATCTAATTTTTTTTTTCAAATATTGAGCAAAATATGCCAATATGGGTATCAAATTAAAGGGTATTTTCGGCCGTAATCCAATCAAGATATTTTCAGGCAAGGTTTCTAGCTAGGGTTGCCACCTAACCACATTTTATTTATTTCTACGTTTATCGACCGAAATCTCGGGAATAAGACTTTCTACTTGGGTGTTGCCACTTTGAGCGATTTACAGAGTTGCCACTTGTCCCAATTTGTTTTAAATATTGAGAAAAATATCAAATGAAATATATTTTCGGCCATATTCCAACGAAGATATCATCAGGCAGTGTTGTCACCTAGCGTTGAGACATAACGGAAGTTTATTTATTCCTTGTTTTGTATATCGACCAAAGTTTCGGGAGCCCAAAAGAATTCGACTTCATCTATATATGTAAAATTGGATGTATGCATGTATGTATGTAGCTTATGGACTCCAAAACTGCTCGGCCGTTTTTCTTCAAATTTTCGGGATAGATTAGTAGGCGCCTGGAGACTGTTTCTGTAAAGGTTTTTTTTCTTAGGGAAGTGGACCCGGGACCTCCCTGTTCCAAACTATCGTACAAATGGTTGGATTTACTTGAAAGTTTCTATGTAGTTAGCGTTATTCTTAGGTTAAATAATGGTATGATTTTTCTTCCGGGAAGTGCACCTGATCGTTCTAAACAATCCTATTTATGGCTCGGTTTGCTTGAAACTTGGTGTGTAAGTAGCCAAATACTTAGGACCCCTACGGTTTAGGGGTTTAGAATATGCCCGAGTTATTTATGCCGATCCTAGGAGGCGACTAAAGTCCACGAAATCGTTCTCAAGACAGTCGGGCAGTACCGCAAGGGATTACTGGAACGTACCGGATCTTCCGGCAAAGGACTGTCAGCACCCGTACAACCCCTGTCTGGTCTGTCACGTAACTTTTTAAAAGTGGATCTTCCGACTAGACAGGGCAAAGTATGACTACAACAACAACATCAAAATATGGGATACATTTTCTTCCGGAAAGTGGACCCAGGACTGACTTGTTGTAAACTATCGTATAAATGGTAAAAACTTCAGATTCCTAACGCTTTGTCTTCAGGTGCCACCAGAACCCCAAAAACTTAAAAAATATCAAAAATTACATAGGATGCACACTGGGGTGATTCAAAAGAAAGGTCGACATGGTCTTACCCCTGAAAAGTAAGGTATCGATGAGAAAATAAGCCTTGCAAAAAATTAGCTCTGTAACTTAAGCCTTAGGGGTGCATATTTTTTTTTTGTTGCCCTTTTCTATGGGAAAAATAGGGATTTTTTCAAAATGATTTTTCTCATAATTTTTGAAATTTTTTTCAAAAAACTTTTACATATTCTTAAAGCGAAGGCTTTGAAGTTTCCAAAACGGTAAACCGTGTCCGATTATCTAGACTATTAAATTAATTACAGCCATTTAAAAATGTACTGCACATACACCCCTTTGCCTCCAAGTACTTTGAAGAAATTGGTAAGCACTATTTCTTTTAGCGGGTAGATGTCGCTATTGGAATCTAATTTATATATATCCTTTTGCCACCAAATAAAATGGTGTTTTATTAATGTTATGGTGCACTTAACTCGTTTTTTGTGAAAAAGGTTATCTCTTACCAAAAAAAATTCACACATGCCTTCTCATAATATTCCACTTCAACTTTTTTTGACATTTCTAAGAACCTCGCAGTCTAAATATAAACTACTTAATTCTCATACCAAATCATTTTTGTACTAATCCAATATATACTTACGCATACCTATACATATACAACTGCGTGTGTAGTTTTTCAATGCAAAAGAATTGTACGATTCATCTATAAAGAGAGTTGTCTGCGATTAATACCTTTCGTGGGCTATAAGTGAACCCAATTAGACACTTATGCGGACAGTTGATATACATTTGTCCGACCGCATCCGTCAGAAATTACGGGGGTCTTTCGGGGCCCATTCGTCAATTCACAGGACATGCTCAATCAAAAGTGATAACTTCACTTGTGACTCATCCTGGATTGTTTCTAGACTAATTGCTTTTTTACAGGACAACGTATGCAACTGACATAAATATCAACCCCCAAGTGAATAGATGTTTCTCACTGCTGTGGGATTTTGGTAGGAAAAGCTAAATTTATTTTGCATACATAAAATCTTGATAATTTTAATTGACAACAAAATGGAAAAACACGCATACTTTTAAATTAAAAATTAAAAACTCATCTACGTAATTATAAACGAACAAAGGACGGCTAGACCTCAGAAATTTACATATCTAGACATTAGGGCGGGTAAAATCGTTTTAAGAAAAAATTAAAAATTAAATTTTTTAATCCTTTTTAACTTAAAACCAAATCGAGTGTTTCATTTACAAAAATATTTCGTAAACGTTTTTTTTAAATTCTACGGATTTTCTTATTCTGACGAAAAAGACTACCAATTATTTATTTATGAAAAACGATTCATCTTAATGTTTTTGATTATGCTATTACGTATTTATGCAAGCTATTTTGCCCCACAAGAAAAAATTAAAATATGGAAATTTAATAAATATTCATGAGCCTAAAATACAAGTCGAGTAATTGAGCTAAAGCGAACAGGTCCAATTAGGCTAACAACAAAAGCAACCAATTAAGAATGTGTAGCCAACCAAAAAGAGTAAATTGAAGGAAAAGTTGACATATTGTTTTTGTGAGCTAACTATATACCCGCCAAGCTAGAGAAAACGATGCAAGAAAAGACACAGATATGATGTGAGAGGGAGAGGGAGAGGGAGAGGGAGAGGGAGAGGGAGAGGAAGAGGGAGAGGGAGAGGGAGAGGGAGAGGGAGAGGGAGAGGGAGAGGGAGAGGGAGAGGGAGAGGGAGAGGGAGAGGGAGAGGGAGAGGGAGAGGGAGAGGAAGAGGGAGAGGGAGAGGGAGAGGGAGAGGGAGAGGGAGAGGGAGAGGGAGAGGGAGAGGGAGAGGGAGAGGGAGAGGGAGAGGGAGAGGGAGAGGGAGAGGGAGAGGGAGAGGGAGAGGGAGAGGGAGAGGGAGAGGGAGAGGGAGAGGGAGAGGGAGAGGGAGAGGGAGAGGGAGAGGGAGAGGGAGAGGGAGAGGGAGAGGGAGAGGGAGAGAGGGAGAGGGAGAGGGAGAGGGAGAGGGAGAGGGAGAGGGAGAGGGAGAGGGAGAGGGAGAGGGAGAGGGAGAGGGAGAGGGAGAGGGAGAGGGAGAGGGAGAGGGAGAGGGAGAGGGAGAGGGAGAGGGAGAGGGAGAGGGAGAGGGAGAGGGAGAGGGAGAGGGAGAGGGAGGGAGAGGGAGAGGGAGAGGGAGAGGGAGGAGAGGGAGAGGGAGAGGAAGATCAGGTTTTTCAGTGAAAATTTAACCTTCAGTGCGAGTTTAAACTTAGTTGAAGCGGCCAGTTTGTATGGGATAAACTATAGTCAACTTTCTCCGTGGCTTAAACCTGAGCTGAAAAACTGGGTCTTAGTCTTTAATTGTCCTTTAAGCTCGTCGCGATATTTTTGAGAACTGCTTCTGTTATCTGTTATCTTTTCCTGGGCTTAGTAGATATGAGAAATTCCCGAACTATCTTTCTATCTACTCGACCTCGTTCCAACTGCTCATTTTACTTTCCAAATACGCATGTGACTTTCGTCGACCCCGCACGATAGCACTCATTTACATCACGACTTACCCTTTTACACATAAATACTGACTCACACTCACCCCAAATGGCGGCGCTTCTGCTACCTAAAGCGGAAACACAAAACTGTTTGCAGGTAGCTACGTTACATGTGTACATACATCCATACCTATGTATATCTGCTAATAACTCACTTATGTAACGATATAAAAGGTGCATGTAAAAGGTTATACGTGAGTTGTAAATACGTGCGTGTATTTAAATATGTGCTTGCGCTCTTGCGTAGCAAAACGGCACCATTAGCGACGCGTGAAAATATCCAAAATAAACCAGTAGCAAAATATCTATGCCTGTGCTCTGTAGCTTGTGTCATGTAACAGGGTAGCGTGTTATGTTTTGTTGTTGTGGTTGGCTCATAGCCAGCAGCCTGCGACTACAAAATGGGCGATGCGACAGCAACGGTGGTTTTTAATTGCTTGGAAATTAATGCTTAATTAAACGGCATGCAACAAAAGTGACGCTGGCGATAACAATAAAAACAACAGCATTTTTGTACTTCGAAGTAATGTAAAAAAATTTTACAACAAATTTTAACGTAACTTATAAAACCATAAAAGTAAACAGCTATGGATGAATATTACAAGGTATAACTGGAGTTTTGGTAAGGATAACAATATTATTTTGATTAGAGGGGCATTGTGCATTTTGGAGTCTTTAAACATAACGACATGATATAATATGATGTAATGTGGTATTTGTGATATGATTTGATGTGATGTGTTGTAGCGTGATGTGAGGTAATGAAGTGTAATAAGTAAGTGATATTTTAAATATGCTGTGATGTCACATGATATCATGCGATATGATGTGATATGATTGGATGATGTGAGGTAAAAAAGTATATTATGTGAGTGATATTTGATAGAAGATATGATGTGGCATAATTGTTTGTGACATGATATAATTCGATATGGTGTAGCAGTTGTGATATCATAAGTTGTGATGTGAGGTAATAAAGTGTAATTAGTAAGTGATATTTTATATCTGTAGTGATGTCACATGATATTATGCGATATGATGCAATGTGATTTTATGTGATGTTTTGTAGTGTGATGTGAGGTAAAAAAGTATATTATGTAAGTGATATTTGATAGAAGATATGATGTGACGTAATTTTATGAGACATGATAAAATTCGATATGGTGTGGCAGTTGTGATGTGAGGTAATAAAATGTAATAAATAAGTGTTTTTTATATATGTTGTGATGTCACATGATATCATTCGATATGATCTAATATGATTTGATGTGATGCATTTTAAAGTAATGTGAGGCAAAGAGGTCCCAACAAGTGAATGATATTTGATAGAAGACATAAAGTAGCGTGACATAATTTGATACGATGTGACAGGTGTGATATGACTTGAAGTGAAGTGTTTTGGAGTTATTCGATATGAAAAGGTCTTATAAGTGAATGATATTGCATAGAAGATATGATGTGACTTGGATCTATATGACACGATATAATTTTATGTGATGTGGCATGTATGATATGGTTTGATTTGTTGTTTTTTTAGGTATCTACATCACCTTTATCTCGGTACACCAGATAATATTAGTCCTTATAAAAGGGAAATCTTTGGTTTAACATTTTGATTTATTATAAGTGGAAAAGTCTCGTTCCCTATTGGTCTTTCTGACTCACAAATTTGGGATGAGGCGCTCACATCTTATAAGGGCTACAATCAGTGACTATGAGTTTACTAAATGAAACAGTTGAGCCACTATTAAGCAAACATTATATATTTATCATATTTTCATTTGCCACACTTTTCGCGTTGTTAGTATTTTTCTTTTCCGAAATATTTTCTTTTCCTGTTTGTTTAGTAATCAGAAATTGCTACATAACGTATGCTTACTTATTGATGCATAAACTTATACTAGACTAAAGCTCTGTGAATCAACATGAAATCAATTCGCTTATCAACTAAAATTCTACGAAAATTGAGTAAGAATTGTTCAGTGTTTTTGTTATCTTGGTGAATCAGCTGTAATATTATCAGAAAAAGCACACGAAAAAACTTTGTGCACCCATATATTGTCGGAAAAGCAAATATGTTATTGTTGCTGATGTTTGCAAAACAGAAAATACTAAACTTAGTTATATATGTATATACATTTACTTACTCTGGAGTATTTTTTATGGTATTAGTGCTAAGGTATATTTAACCATTATAAGTTCCAAACAACAATAGATACTTGTTCTGTACCTATAACACCTCGACTCTAACGCTATGATGGATATACATAGAAGCTGTATCTGGCTTTTTAAGTCAGATAATTCAGCCACGCAGTGAAACGAGATATGGCTATCTTCTGTAGCAGGCCTTAACATGAAAAAGCCATCAACAGACATTGATGCCACAGCACAAGTCTTCAAGTTCTAAGCCCCCAATATCTGCTTATTGTAGTTACTTCTGTAAGCCACACAAATGTGAAATGAAAATTTGGCCACAAAATCTAAGTCGGCTTTCATTTTACTCTTCTATGGTATCTAACAATTTTCAGAGAGCAATTATATAAAACTTAATGGATTTTAAGATCAAAGGTTGCTACAAATTTGAGTCTTAATCTCTATAATTGAGAGTAATACATACATTATTAAGCTCTACCTTAATTGTGATATGTACATTTGTATGTATATATATATATATATGGAGACAGCACTTTGGTTTAAGGATATTGGCTATACGTATGTATGTATATCTATTTCAATAATGAAAATTACTTATTCGGATTTTGAACTTCTTAACATATCATTTTACTAAATTAAGTATTAGTATATGTATGCAGCTTAATGTTTATAATAAACATCTATTGGCAATAATATCATATAATATACATATTATATTAAGGGATAAAACTTATTGAGCATGGATTTAAATACATATGACTAAGAAGGGCATATTTCTCTACCATTAAAACTTCACTAAAAATATTCCAATATACACATTAGGGTGATTCAAAAAAAATGTCGACTTGGCCTTACCCCCTAAAAAGTTAGGTATTGATAAGAAAATAAGCCTTGCAAAAAATTAGCGCTCTAACTTACCCCTTAGGGGTGGCTATTTTTTTCGCCCTTTCCCATACATTTTGTATGGGGAAAAATGACAATTTTTTTTAAGTGAATTTTCTTTCAACTTTTGAAACTTTTTTCAAAATATTTTTACATACTCTTAAAGTGGAAGCTTTGAAGCTTCCAAAATGGTATGCCATATGCGATTATCTTAACTACTAAAATAATTACAGCCATTTAAAATATACTAGATTTTATACGTGTTACTGTGTATGTGTGTGCAATAGTACAAAACTCAGTCATTTTAAAATGGCTGTAGTTATTTTAATAGTTGAGACAATTGCACATGGCTTACCATTTTGGAAGCTTCGAAGCTTCAACTTTAAGGGTATGTAAAAATATTTTGAAAAAAGTTTCGAAGATTGAAAGAAAATTCACTTTGAAAAAAAAAGCCATTTTTAAGGGTAAGACCGAAAAAAAAACAAATTTTTTTATTTGAATCACCCTAATACACATGGACGTAGTGGGGAGTCATTATGATAAAACAATCGATGATTTTTGAACATTGCCGATACTTTTTTTTCGGAATAAGTAAAAGCTATAGAAATGCTATCGATAGTATCGATTCTTTTATTAACCATGTTTCAATTGTATGAATTTTAGCCCAATACCAGTTTATCAAAAAAATCGATTGGGGCTATGTGAAAAATTTATTCAACCCTAATTTTTCTCAGCATCGACGTTGTACATGCAAAGAGAGCCCTGTTACAAAATTTCACGTTCGTACCTGGTTAATTACAGAAGTTATAACCCAAATTCCGGTATTCGATACAATCGATTGTATGGGGGCTATGTGAAATATTTATCGAATCTTAACAATTCTCAACATCGATATTAAAAATGCAAAAATAGCAATAGCTACAAATTTCCACGTTCCTACCTGTTTAGTTACAGAAGTTGTAACTCGAAATCCCATAATCGGAACAATCGATTGTATGGGGGCTATTATGGAAGACTTATCGAATTTTAATAAAATCAAATTTTAATAATTTTCAACATCGATATTAAAAATGAAAAATAAGGCAATAGCTTTAATTTTTCACGTTCCTAGCTGTTTAAATACAGGAGCTCTAGCCCAAAAACTGTTTATCGGAACAATCGATTGTATTGGGGGCTATACGATATAGTGGTCCGATCTTTCCGGTTCCGACCAATTATTTCTATATTACAAAATGGAGACCACTTAACAAATGTGAGCTAGATATGTGAAAAAACTGAGGGACTAGTTTACGTTCAAGCAGACAGACATGGCTAAATGGACTCAGCTCATCGTCTTGATAGTTTCGGTATACTTATTGATAGGTCCATCTTTTTTTCTTCTTATACTTACAAACATCGGAACAAAGTTATATTTAATACCATTTGGGGTTGATGAAAGGTAAAAATAACACTTTTGGTGGTGATATAGTAACAGGTTATCATAACCTTTAACGAGATTTTTGCCAAGCTTCTCCTCCAACTTGTGTCGGGCTGCTTTTGAGTTTTTTCTCACAAGTTGGCGGAACCAAAGTTGTTGGCGAATCCGAACGGCACTTGCAAAGCAAATAAATTTTTGCTGAGAAGCTTCTCATTGCAGAAACACGCCCATAGAGAGGGCGACCCCCAGTTTATAAAAGTTGTTTTCTAAATAAGTTTGGATTTTTTTGCGGGCCGTCGATACCCGACTGCTTGGTATAGTAGGCCGAAAACACTACTGCTACACCACATTACGAATTATAAACGAAGAAAAGGGCAGTCTCGACGTTTATTTCATTAACTGCTTGATACTTTCATGGTCTTACTAGAGCTGAAAGAAGTATCGAAAAAATATAGAAAAACTATCGATTTCATCTATTGGGCACCACTTTTATATCAATTATCCATAGTTCGAGGTCACTACCGATGACTCGGCCCAGAGATAAAAAACTATAATAGGGCCTATACACGATGCGTCAAAGTCAAAAGTCAGTTTAGGTGTATTAGTGAAAATGTGTATGTAGTAGTTACACCGATATGACTCTAGCATCAAATCGACTCAAGATCCAGAAAATCAAAACGAGTTTGATATTTTTTAGAATGACGGCGAGTCAACACGTACACAGATGACTCGCGAGTCAGACGCACTAAGTATAGACCCTATAAAAATAAAATTATAGTTGAAAATATGTTTTGAATATATCGAGCCTTAACTTCTAATTAGCTATCGATATGTAATATCTATATTGCGACCATTGGAATACTTACTCTTGTAGTATGGGATGGTCTTGCTACCTCATTTGTAACTCCCCCATATCTCAGCTCCTTTACTATGTATGTATGATATATATTTATATGAAGAAACATATTTACGTACGAATATGGCTGCACTGTCAAAGGTTATCGCTTTGCTGCGCAGACTAATTGATGTCAAACGAGATTGAAGGTGTGCATATGAAAAGCTTATTTGATTGCTATAGTGATATGTTTCTAAATATATGTATATTCCCATACAATTGAAGCATCATCGGGAATAACGTTATAAGTGACAACAACCAAAATTGTTCAGGAAGGCAAAAAAACCCCTTTTGTCCCAATTAAAGGCTAAAAAGTGTATAGGGGCCCATTAGCAATTTCGACGGAGCTCTAAACTCGATGGGAATCACTAAAGTTATCGGAATTCTATAGATAATTTCGATAAATTGTGTGATTTCTTTCGAGTTTCTCTTTCGTCGGAATTGCTAAAATGGCTCAATATTTCGGCAAATTTAGTGCTTGACTAATGTGGGAGAGCTATTTTTAAGGGCCCCTGCGGGTTAGGGGTTTAGAATATGCCCGAGGTAGGCATACCGGTCGTTAGAGGCGACTAATATGCACGTAGGTAATGACGTGCTACTCGATGGTTGATCTACGGATATGATTCCTCTCACCTCTCATTATCCATCTTCTTCTTCCTCACGGATGGAGGGATGACATGACCTAGAAGGTCAGTGTTTTGCTGTTAACAACAACAACAACTACAGCTATTTTTAAGGGAATGTGCAAAAAACCGGTTTTAAAAAAATGGTAGGTACTTAGAGCGTTATTTCTGATGATGCTTTAATTATATGTGACATAAGTTCAATACCTTCTATCAAAATTTTTAATGAAAAATAATTTTTGATGGTCACGTAGGTACTCAACAAGAAGCAATGCTACAATGATTCTACACGCATAGGTCATCCTGGGAATTCTTTAGATTATAAGTATCTTGATGCTTTTCTTGTCAATTATTTAAGTCATATCCGTAACAGGAATGCATGAGGAAACAATATCCGGTCAACTGCGCTTCCCAAGTCTGGTGCCCTAAGACTGCTCAAAGAACAGCGGCAACTAAATTAAGTAAGCTGCATCGGCTGGTCTGTGTCGATATAACAGATGCAATGAGAACGTGCCCTGCTGATGCTTTAAGTGTCCTTGTGGGAATACTTAATCTAACAATCGGATATGACAGGACATATGAAGATAGTCAAGAACTTCATAAATGATCCTATATTGCAAGTAAGTGATGTAATAACTCCTACGGTAAGGATCACGCGGAACTTTGAGGTTTCAATCGTAGATCGAGTGCTCTGGGAAACAGGGAACCCATATGCTGAATCCGATTCGGAGATTTGGTATACTGATGGATCGAAGCTGGAAGATGGTTAAACGGGAGCTGATATCTATTTACCGAACTTAAAAAAATCGGAACGAATGGGTAGCTATCTTCCGACTATCTTCCAAGAGGAAATCCATGCAATAGAATTATGTGTCAGAGAATGCTTCCGAAGAAGATTATCCTCTAGGCGAATCTACATTATGTCGGACAGTCAGGCCGTCCTACATGCCTTGCAGTCTTACTCTATAACTTCGAAGCTTGTCGATGAGTGCGTCGCAGTCCTTAATGATCTGGGAGCCAAAAACAAAGTTTTGTTAGATTGAGTCCCAGGGCATGAAAGGGCATGACGGCAACGAAAAAGCTGATCACCTGGCAAAACATGATGCTCTAACAGCATTTTATTGTCCGGAACCCTTTTGTAGACTCATGAAGTCCCACGTAAAGTAGACCGTAAGCAACTGGGAAAATAAACAGTTTGGGTAGCATTGGCTTAGCAGCCTAGAACAGAGGCAGACCAAACTCTTTATAGAACTATCGCAAAGAGCATCGTCCAGGCTCATAAATCTAAGAAGGGTGGATCTAAGAACCCTCACTGAGTATTTTACGCGACATTGCGGTTTGCGTTATTACCAAAGTAAGCTGAATCTGCCAGATATACCAATTTGCCGGTTTTGCGAACTGAACGATGAAACGCCGGTTCATATACTCTGCGAATGCATTGCGTTAGCGTGGGGTCACTCTCAATCCGTTCGTGATATGGAGTAAAAATCCTGAGGAGGTGCTCAAATTTATAAAGTGTCTCCGCATACAGCAATAAGCTGAAAGGTCACACAATAGATCGTGTAAATAGTCGCGGTGTAATAAGGCCTTATAATAATAATAATAGTAAAGTCATATCCGGAACACAAATCATAGAGGGTATTTGAATATAAGTAAATGCTCACTAAATAAATTAATGCTTACGTATGAATTTATATTTTGTACATATTTACTAAAACTATATATCTTCAAATATTCTTCAACTGGCTAGCTGAGGCCAGTACGCTCTTTTTGTAGGTATATTTATTTACTAGATAGATATCTCCAAATATTATGTGCATATTTGTAAGAGCATAATATATAAGTATTAAGTTTAAATTTTGTAAATTAGCATTAAAACATAGGTCAGCCTGTAGTGTAGTTTGTTTTGTTCTCGTCGTCTTGCTGTGTAACATCTGTAACTCTTGTTGTTGTATAAATGGAAAATTTCCAGTTGTGGTATACGTGTTCACTAATACAAGTTTCTGTGAAAATCTTTGCGATAATTACGTTAATGAGCAGTTAATGAGTGTAAATTAGTTACATACAAGAAATACAAACAAGTTGTAATGACATATATATGTACGTATCTACATATAGAATTAAATATTTGTTTATACGTATAAATAAATTAAATCTCAGGCTTAATTTTGAAAGTAGAACAATTGCAACATTCTCAGATTCGAATTTTTTTTTCGACCATTTGAAAGTTGCAATATTTATAAAAAGGGATTAAAGCTCTTAACGGGTTCAATTTTTATATTGATTGGACAAATGTAATCGGGTTTTTATTTAAAAATTTTGACTTATTTATTTTATAAAAGGGTAGCGAGGGTTTTAAAACCTTTTTAGGAAACTTTTTTTCGAAACATGATCGTTAGAGGGTTAACATGTTTTAAAAAAACTATTTACGGGAAATGGAAAAGTTTAAACATAAGGTGACATTCTTGAAATCGATAGAAGTTAACAAATTTTTAAGAAACTTTTTTTTTGGAAATTGGCCGATAGAGGGTTAAATGCTATAGCAAACTATTTTTTTGTCAATGAAAACGTTTAGCCTCTTTGACAAACAGATACTTTGGAGGTGTATTTCATGATGATAGAGGGTTGCAAGTTTTAATGAAATTAAATTTTAAAAAATGGTCGATAACGGGTTAAAATATTGTTAAGAACAAATTTATAGAAATTGGAAATAGATTAACAAATTAGCTATTTCACGAAATGTTCATTTTAAGTGGTTGGTAAAAGGTTAAAACATTTTGAGAAACTATTTTTCAAAAATTTTCGCTATAGGGTTAAAGGGTTAAAATGTTATAGAAAACTATTTTACGGAAAATGAAAATCATTTACTACATAAGCCTTTGCAAATCCTTTTTTTTTAGAAAATTGTGGACGATAGAGGGTTAAAATGTTACAGAAATTTATTTATGTTTAAGAAAAAGGTTTGATAGGGATTAAGGTTTAAAAATATCAAATATTTCATTAAAGAAGTTTACAAATTTTTATGATTTTTTTTTTAGGAAATTGGCCGATAGAGGGTTAAGTATTATAGCAAACTGTTTTTTGGTCTATAAAAAAATTTAGTCTCTTTGATTCTCAAGGTGCCTTTCGTGATGATAGAAGGTTGCAACTTTTTATGAAATTTAATTTAGAAAAAATGTTGTTAGAAATAAATTTCCAGAAACTGAAAATAGGCTAACTTAACCTTTCAAGAATGGTTAAGTGGCTGGTAAAAGCTTAAAACTTTTTAAGAAACTGCTGCTCAAAAATGGTCACTATGGGGTTAAAATGTTATAAAAAACTATTTTTCGCAAAAATGGAAGAATTTGCCACTTAGATATCTGTTTCAATGTCTTATTTTTTAGAAAATTTGTCAATAGAGGGTTAAAATTTTGCAGTAATTTATTTATGTTTTAGAAAAAGGTTAGATTGGGGTTAAAAAAATTTAGGAAATTATTTTTCGGGCAACCTTGTGTAAAGGGTTAAAATGTTATAAGAAGCTACCAACGAGTGATACAACTTTTTTAAAAAACTGTTTTTTTTTTATATGGTCAATAGAAGGTTAAATGTTTTAACCCATTCACGCCGGTTGGACTTTATAAAGTACACTAAAATTTGCTTCTTTCCAAAATTATTTAAGGACAAACTTTAATCGATTTCGACAATCCAAACTGTCTGTACTACACAATCGGCGTACAACCGGCGGGAATGGGTTAAGAAACTGCTTTAAAGTGGAATTTTTGAGGCCGTTATAGGAAATTTGTAAGTGGCATTTTTAAGGATGTCTCAGCTCTGTGGCAAGTTAACTTAAATTGGATTTTAATAAAATATAATATGCAACTCAGTTGTATAAGTTAAACCATCGAAGAGAGTTATCACAGCATAAAAGCTTTAATCTATTGACTGAATATTTCAGTAGATATGTGTGTTGTGTAAATTTATCTAACTTTTGCATTTTATTGCATTTCGATACATACATATCGACAATAAAATTGCAACGGATGCAATAATCAGTTCACATCCGAACGGAAAGAAAGCGGTAATTTCAATTGAACAGTTGCTTGAGGCAAATGCGATGAGCTAGAAAAAGGCTTTCAATGCAAGTGCTTAGATGAAAAGATTTTTTTGTGGAAATCATGCAAAATAAATATATTGAACTCGGACATAATAATGCGAAAATAAATGAATAAATGTGCAAAAAAAAAAACAATCAGATTAGTTGGCAACCCTAGGGGATATCCCTGAAGGGAAATATTTTTGTCGAAACACTACTTAAAAAACGTTTCGTTTGCTTCTCATATAATCATATCTTACTAAATTTTTGAAAAATTTCAAAGCGATGGCAACTCTGTAAAAACATTTTAGTGGCAACGCTAAAGTGGGAGTGCTTGAAACATACCTTATTACCGATGTTCGAAAGTTTATGAAAAGAGATTGTAACATTTTTGAAGTACGTTGTAGTAATGTTAGCAGCAGGCCGATCACATAAAATTGGAGCGGTATATTACATTACATTAAAATTGGATCTGTAAGCGTTGCCTACATTTAGGCTATACTACTAACAGTGTGACGTTGTACATAAAATTGGAGCTGTATAGGCTATACTGTTAACAGGTTAAGGCTTGAGTTTTCATAAATATTATAATTGCATAAGTTGATAAAAAATGATATGCAAATAGCTTTACCGCGGCAGTCCCCGAGTGCCACACGCCCTTTTTTTTTAAATATTGATCAAGGTACGTCGATATGGATATCAAAATAATGGTATTTTCGGCGGCATTTCAAATAAAATATTTTCAAATAGGGTTGACACCTAGGGTTGTCACCTTATCGCAGTTTATTTGTATATCCGGTACCATCTCGAGAACTGCTTGATGGATTTCCACGAAATTTTTTTTATGAAATTAGCATAGGGATAGTATGAATGGGTGTTGCCACTTGGGTCGGCTTACAGAGTTGCTATCTATCTCATTTTTTTCAAAGTATTGAGCACGATATGCCAATGTGGTTATCAAATTAAAGGCATTTTATCAACTAAAATATTTCTGCAGGGTTGTTATTTTACCCTATTGTACTTGTATTTTTGGGGTCATTTTGAGGTAGTTTTGGCATCATTTTAGGGTACTTTTGGGATCATTTTGGGAATGTTTTTGGATAATTTTGAGTTCATTTTAGAATCATTTTGAGGTCAGTTTGGGATCATTTTGGGGTTTTTTTGATAACATTTTGGGACTATTTTGGGATCATTTTAGGGTAATTTTGCGATCATTTTGGGGTAATATTTGGATCGTTTTGGGCTCTTTTTGGGAATATTTTGGTGTCATTTTGGGGTCATTTTGGAATTATTATGGTATCATTTTGGGATAAATTTGGGATCATTTTTGAAACATTTGGGTAATTTTGGACTGCTTTTCATCAAACTTGGTATAAAGAAGGGTGTTGCCACATTGTACGGCCCACAGGGTTGCCCCCTGTCTCATTTTTTTCCAAATATTTCTTTCAGCCGCATACCTAACATGATGTCTTTAAGATGAGTTGGCACCTAAAGTTGCAACCTAACTGCATTTTATTTATTTCTCCGTACATTGATCGATTTGGATGAAATTTTGTATTTGAGTTTGCCAATGATATTTTTGCGGAAATCTATTTTGAAAAGTTTATGTTGGTAAGTAAGAAATAGGTTAAATAGTTTTCGAGATATTAGTGCATGTGCCAAAAAGAAATATAATCGGACTAGGTGGCAAAGGTTAACCACCATGTGTACCTCTTTCTTTTTCTCCCTAAACTTTTTTCTTTTTTCCTTCCCCTTCCTCTTACTCTTGCCTTTGCTCTTGTCCTCGCCCTTTCTCTTTCTCTGGGTCATTATTTTATTCTTCCTGTTGGCCTTTCTTTGTTTTTCCCTTTCCTCTGCATCTTGCTCCCGCTATCACTCACACACACACATACACACCACTTACTACAATTTAATCTCAATAAAAATGTTGTTCAAACATTTCAGAAATTTTGTCTTGTTCTTATAGCATTATAAAAACACTTAAATTTACCACAAACGAAACAATTATTTACTCTTTTAGAAAATTATGCGGTTTAACCAACATCAAGCGTACTGCATTAGCAGCGCATTAAGCGCCACTACATACACACCTACATACATACATACCTTCATACTCATCAACATAATAACATATGCAACCGAATGCGGTAAGTGAACACGAGTGCATATTCATGTGCCATACTGTAAGTGCGTGCATGAGCGCAAGCTCTTATACTTAGAGCTGTTTCAAATAAGTTGGTAACCACTTAACTTAATTACTTTTCTCTGACAATAGCATACAAAACGTGCTTGAGTTTTCATTTACGCACACATATTGCATCACATACATACATATAAGCCTGCAAACTCACACAGTTGTTTGAGAATATTCATATAAAATCCCTAGTCACTTAAATCAAATATTGCGTAAGTGTGTACGTGCGTGCATTTTTTGTGGTTATGATGTTTGTGTTGTTAAGTAAAACAATGCAGGTGCATAAGCATAAATCCTTGACAGTGTGCGAATTCGCAAGAACTATAAGAGTTAAAATAGGAAAATAGTTTGCCTTCACCGCGTTAAAATGCATCATAGCTCCCAACTGGCCGCACATAATCTTGCACATGAATGTGTGTATGTAAGTTTGTGTAGCTTAAAAATCTGCAAATATAAACAGACTTGAACAACTCAACGCAACTTAACTTGGCAAACGTTGAGCGATTCTATTGGCGTACGTGATTTTATGTAGACAGTCCTTGAGAGACCAAGCTTTTGTTGGAACGAACTTTTACAAGGTTGTCATTTAATTTAGTTTTTTTGTAGAAGTACATCATAAGTTGGATATTTTTTGAAATACGACATAAAATAAATTTTTTTTTTGTGTTACATAGTCTAATGTAGTGTTCATGCTGAGTTTTAAAAGCAGCATTTTCTATTTTCGATCGTACATTTCGAAGATGCGTTCATGCTGCCGCATTTTGAAAATGCGCATTTAGCTAATTTTCGAATGCTTAAGATGCGCTCCTACATCGAAGTATGCTTGCCTTTTCAGATAAACTCGATTTCTTTTCGTGGGTGAAGAAACCGACTTTCTAAACAAACATGGATACTCTTCACATCAAAAATTGCAACTTTTAACATAAAAAATTATTGCATAAGTACGTTGTATTGCTTAGTGAGAAGATATCCTAATATAAACTGCGATTCGCCCAAAAGTATGCAACATTTTTTCACTTTTTCTTCATACAAGGAAATTTTTGTTCGTACTGTATCTTCGAAGATGCTAAAGCTAATGCTGAAATAAAGTAGCATTTAGTAGCGTTTAGCTTTCAAAATTGTATGGAACAATTCCTGCAACATAATCTTTTCAAAATATATTTCCGAAAAAATATCAAATAGGTGGCAACTTTATAAACCGTCTCAAGTGGCCACATGATCCTAAAATGACACCCAAAATTTTTCGCAAAATGGTCCAAAAATGACCACAAAATGATCCCAAAACGATTCCAAAATGACCCTAAAATGATCCCAAAATAGCCACAAAAAGATTTGAAAATGATCCCAAAATCACCTCAAATTGACTCCAAAAGGAAACCGAATGGACCCCAAAATTATACCAGAATAATCCAAAATTGGTCCCAAAATTACCCAAAAATTACCCAAAACGATTCCAAAATGACCCTAAAATTATCCCAAAATGATCGTAAAATTGACCCCAAAAAGAAACCAAGTGGACCCCAAAATGATACCAGAATAATCTAAAATTGGCTCCCAAATCATCCCAAAACCACACCAAAACGATTCCAAAATGACCCTAAAATGATGCCAAAATTGACCCCAAAATAGTCCCAAAAAGATCCCAAAATAAGCCCAAAAATACCTCAAAATGATACTAAACTCCCCCAATTCGATTCCAAAATGACCCCACAATTATCTCGAAACAGTACCATAATGATCCCAAAAAAGTTTCGAAACGATAAAACTTCATCGAGATCGGTCAATATACGAATAAATAAATAAAATGCAGTTAGGTGGCAACCCTAGCTGACAACTCATCTTAAAGACATCATTATTGGTATGCGGGTGAAAGTACCTGTCACTTGATACCCGTATTGGCATACCTTGCTCAATATTAAACAAAAAAATGAGATAGGTGGCAACCCTACCTATGTTACCCATTTCAAAAACGTATTGCCTAAGCTTAAGCGGTAGAATTTTAATCGTCCATAACACCTATGTTTAAATTTGTACCCAAGTAGGTAAGTCGTGTCATTTTCAACCATATAGAAGATTCGTCAAAAAATATTTATTTTAGGGTTATGAAGCAACGCTAGCTAGTAGTTACCCCTACCTAGAAATTTATTTTTTGAAATGTGACGTAAAATAACTTTCCTTTGTTACCCATATTAGTTTACCTCACTAGATTTCTTATATTCCAAAAAAATGGCAACCCTGCAAAAATTGAATGTCGACGCTTAAGGAGGATAGTTTTAAAATTGCCATATTATCTACTTATGTCCGAAAAATTCTTCCAGATAGGTCAAGCTGTTATTATGATAATAGTGGATATTCCAAATATTGACTAATGTGATTAGGTGGCAACCCTAGGTGGTAATCCTGTCCAGCAATACTTTTTTTTTTAAAGATTAAGTGAAAACCTTTCGCATATTTTTTTCTCATCAAAGGCACATCATAATTTCCCCAAGAAATCATTTTTACTCTGACCGCCCCACATTTTAGGCTGTTTAAAAATTGAAGTTGCTTTATAAGAAAGCCAAATTTGGTGGACTTTCTGAAAAAGGCGTTAAAATCCTGGTTGCCCTCAAAACAAAAAAAAAGTAGTGCCAAACTTAGACTCCCCGACCACAAAGCCCCCAGATACACATTTCACAGCTGTTCCAACAGGTGAATACATTTTCGAATAAAAGGTTCGATAGAAAAATCGGTGGCTCGGAATTCATTTAAGACCAACGGTTTCTAGTGCAAAAAAGCTTGAAATTATACAAATAATAACAGATGGGATGTACCTCCTGCAAACATCGTCAGTTGGTACCCGTTTCATCTTCTACCCATTTTGGCATATTTTGCTAAATTTTAAACAAAAATCGAAATAAGTGGCAACCCTACTTGAAAATATTTTAATAATTTAGTTATTATATATCTTAGAAAAGCTCGTTTAAAGTTGTAAGATTTTTATACAGAAATTCAAACAACCACAATAGGATTACTTGTAATTAAATTGAATCACAACAATTTTTAATACCCCATTTTCAAAATACGTAGTTCTGCACTTAATTAAACTTATTATTTAATTTTGTTGCTATAATCCATGTTTCATTATTAAAATCAAAACGATTCAAAAATTCACTTTCACACATTATTTAGTACGAATGCAATTAAGCTTGTTTTGTTTAGTTGTGTTAGACAAATAATTTCATTTACCACTATATATTTAGCTTTTTAGCTTTAATTCATTAAAATTGTTTTATTATTCAACCAAAAATTTGCTAATTAAATTACTTTTAGGACTAATTAAACAAATCGCATACATTTGAACTATGTTTGTGTACCACTTATGGACATATGTTTTTGTAAAATAACCAGGGTGAACTTTATGCTGAAAGAATGTAATAAGACTAGTTGCAAATCGTATAACTTTAAACGAGGTAAACTTGTATATACATATGTTTAATACATTGTATATACATTGTATATACATTGTATATATATTGTATATTTGTATATACTTTGTATATTTTTATATCCGGCCCATCTCGGGAACCGCTCGAGCGAATTGGATGAAATTTTGAATATAGATCGTATGATTGATTCTTAGACTATCCACCTGGGTGTTGCCACTTTGGACGCTTTACAGGGTTGCCACCTATCTCAATTTTTTTAATATAAAGCTAGATATGCCTATATGGGTATCAAATGAAACGTATTTTCGGCGACATACAAACTTAAGTATTTTCAAGTAGGGTTGCCACCTAGGGTTGCCACCTTAACGCAGTATTTCCAGTACTATCTCGAGAACCGCTTTACCGATTTGGATAAAATTTGACATGGAGATAGTATGTTTGATTCTTAGACTAACCACTTGGGTGTTGCCACTTGGGGCGGCTTACACGGCTGCCACATGTCTCAATTTTTTTTAAATAATGTAGAAAGACATGCCAATATGGGTATGAAATGAAAGGTATTTTCGGCGACATACCTACTAAAATATTTTTAAATAGGGTTGCCAAACAGGGTTATCATTTCACCGCATTGTGTTTTTATATATTTTGCGATTATATTTGGATTATTTTAGAATCATTTAGGGGTAATTTTGCGATAGTTTTGGGGCTATTTTGGGATCATATTGAGTTCAGTTTTGAATCATTTTGGGAGAAATTGGGGCTAATTATCGGATTATTTTGAGATCATTTAAGGGTCTTTTTGGGGTTTTTTAGGGATCATTTTGGGATCACTTTAGGGTCATTTTGAGAAATTTTCAGATCATTTGGTATCGTTTTTGGGGATTATTTTATGGTCACTTTGGGATAATTGTAGGGGTCATTTTTGGGCTATGATGAAGAAATTTTAGGGTCTTTTTGGGATCGTTTTGGATCATTTCTGGATCATTTTGGGATAAATTTGAGGTAATTTTGTTGTCATTTTGAGATCGTTTTTGGGCCATTTTGGGATCTTTTTAAGGTCGTTTTGGAATCATTTTTGACTGCTTCACCGACTTCGATGAAATTTGGCATAAAGATAGTTGGCTTGATTTTAAGACTATCCAATTTGGTGTTTCCACTTAGGGCGGTTTACAGGGTTGAGACCTATCTAATTTTTTCGTCGGTTTATAAAGTTGCCACCTATTTGATATTTTGGTAAGTAAGAATGTTGGAAAAAATGTAAAAATCGAAAACACTGAGCCAGCTCGGTTTTCTAATAGGGCAAATTTCCGACTAACTACGTCATCATCTTAGAACTCTAGGGCTGTATCTTCGATATCATTTAACTTATGTTGAAACTCTTTTGAAACCTGCCACCATATTCTTCTCAGACTACTCTAAGTCACATTTCTCACTTGTTGCATTTTTTATAGACATGAATGCAGTTATCTAATTTCTAATGATTTATTTGAACGAAATATATACGTGACTAGGAAATTTGCAGCAATCGAAATTTTGTAAAATTAATTTATTCCAGTTAAATGCTAATAAATAAGCAAACCTTAATAATTTAAATTAATAGTACGTGGGCCTTTTTAACTCAATTGAAGAAAAAAACTCTTTTTGTTGTGAAAGTTGCACTAGACACATCCTGATATTTATTTTTTATCCAGTCACCATTATGGTGCACTAAACTTTGCAATTAAGAATAAATGCCATGACTTCGATCAATCGTTGAAAAAACATAGTTTTTTCAAACCTTTTATTTAGTTCATGCGAGTCGTCAAAATAGGAAAAAAAAAAAAATTGTCGTAGTCGATGTAAAATATATACACATTTAACAAAACAAACTCAAACCAGCAACGAAACACTGAGTTTTTAGGCATAGTTTAAATCGTAAATATGATGGTTTGCATCTTTACTTGTAAATATGTACATTAGGGTGGTCCCTTTTCTGTAGGGAGACAATTTTATCATCAGATTTTCAAAAGTTCGACTGGAACTGGAAAAAAAAAATTGTACATTTGATTATAAGAACCGCCCTTATGTACATTAAGCTGGCTAAAAAAAAAAAAGGTTTTTAAATTCAAAACGTTAATTCGAAAAATTTAATTACTTTTTTTACAATCAAATCAAAGTGACTGATTCACTTTGAATCTTTACAAGTAAGGAAGTCTAAGTTCGGGTGAAACCGAACATTACATACCCAGCTGTGCACATAAAGTGGGCGTGATCGTTCACCGATTTTTCTTATTTTCTGTGGTAGTACTCTACATAAACATAACATGCCTGGTACCTAGTTTCGTAAATCTATCTCACACCGTTCTGAAGTTGTTAGCAGTCGAATTTAAAAATTGCTTGACTCATAAGTGGGCGGTGCCACGCCCACTTTCCAAAATTTTGAAAAAATTATGTAAAGAATATGAAAGTTGATGTATGTACCAAATTATATTATTATAGCGAAATCAGTTAATTAGATATGGACTTTTCAATATTTCCACCTCCTTTCAATATAACTTTTATGAAAAAGTAGGCGTGGTCGCGAAGCGATTTCGTTTATTTTCTATAGCTGAATTTACCACAACAATAGTATGTCCTCTACGAAATTTCGTTATACTAGCATAAACTGTTCTGAAGTTATTAAGAGTCAAAATTTTAAAATTTCTTCAAATATACGTGGGCGGTACCACGCCCCCTTTTCAAAAATTTTTATAAAATCGGCCTTAGAACATCTAAATCAATACATATTGCAAATTTTATCATTGTAGCTGCTTCTAATATTGAATTAACCCATTTTATACGTTTTTCGAAATTTTCGATATCGAAAAAGGGGCGTGGTTATGGTCCGATTTTACCCATTTTCAATAGCAATCTATTCTGAACCCAAATAAGTACGCATGCCAAATTTGGTGAAGATATCTCATTATTTGCTCAATTTATCGTGTTAACGGACAGACGGACGGACGGACGGACGGACGGACGGACGGACGGACGGACAGACGGACGGACATGGCTCAATCAAATTTTTTTTCGATCCTGATCATGTTGATATATGGAAGTCTATATCTATCTCGATTCCTTTATACCTGTACAACCAACCGTTATCCTAACAAAGTTATAATACCCTGTGTACAAGTACAGCTGGGTATAAAAATGCTCTCTTCAAAACTCCAAACAGTGCACTTATGTTGTTGTTCCTTAAGACTACAAATTTGTTGTTGTTGTAGTAGCGAGGTGTAGTCCTGCCTAAATGTCAGACAGGGTCACCCCGAGTGTATTGCTCTTGTCCGGGTCGATATAGGAAAACGGCCCGGGTCGTTTCGGCACGATGGGTACAGCACAAGTACTGGTACCGATCTCGTAGAACCGGCAATACAAGAAACTAGCCATGTAGGCCAAATTTGTCTTTTTGACTACCTTTAAAAGTCATATCCGCGTCCTTTTTTCAACATTCGGGCCTACAGCCACAATTTTACTCTTCTTTACTTTCTAAATTTGAAATAGTCCTTTTTATTGCTCTTCCTTCAAAAGTGACTTCTTTTAAGGCAAAATGGCTCAAACCATTCGAATGTTAAATATGTAAATTTTTTTTGTGTTTAAAAACAAAAAGTTATAGAAACTTTGCTACCTAATTTCGAGGAATTCGTCATTTATAAAAAAGTCGTCCACCATCGAAAAAAAATGCTTTAAATATCCGCAATCTTGTTTATTCGTTAGCCACCATAAATTCGTTACTATACCCAATTGCAATATTTTGAGAATGTAATCACTTTGGTAGATTCTTCGCTGGCCAATGAAAATTTTTACTACAGTTAGTTTAGGCAAGGAAGTGAAGTTCTTTCTAGGCGAATAAAACTTAGCTGACTGGATCATGTTATGCGAATGGAAAAAATGTCCCTCCAGGAATGAGTTACTACTGATAACCGACGATTTCAGAGAAAAAAAAACCGACCTGTATTGCATCAACTGGGTATCTAATATTTTATCCCATCTGAGCTCTTACCCTTTAAATTGTGATTATTTTTTTGTAAATTTTTTCACATTTTCGTGTAGGTATTTATGTTGAAATCGGTTGCCCTGCTTAATTTACCAACAGTTTTTGAGTGCAACATTTTTGTTTATTTTTTGTCTGCGCCTAACGAGCATCCGTTTAACGAGCGCGAATATTGAGGCAGAATAACAGACGCTCAGGGACCACCACATCCGCAACATAGCTTTTCATTCCACGCATATGCCACGCGTTGTATTTGGTATAGCATTTATTTGTATGTACAATAAACATGTTGTTGTTTTGTTTACCACATACCACGTTCGAGAGCAGGGAGACAAAACGGTGTGAAAAACCGTCAGCTACCTATATACCTGCTTGACTTACTAACTGAGTTTCTGTGAATTCTTGTCAACATGCAAATGAACATACATACATACATACATATCTACATATTGCCATCATATCAAAAAAAAGTGAAATTGGAGAAATTTGGGGTCACAGCTGTAGCGGCGCGCTATATTAAAAATCCCAAAAAAAAAAACACCAGCAAGATAAACATCCTGTTAACCCCATCCGGTTTGATAAATACATACATGTGCAGGTTTTGCATTTTGCTACATATATTTTAATGGGTTTTCGCACCAACAATAATTGCTGACATACATATGTATGTAAGCAACTGATCATATACCCTTGTGTGCCTATTAGAGTGTTTAAATCAGGACCCGGCAAAATTGGAAGTTAAGGGGTGTTAGCGAAAGAGCTCCGTGGCTCACTAGCAAGTACCGAAACCGTGTATCCATTGATTGGTCAATGCAATCATAGCAACAATTTCATTGTTCGAGAGGCCAAGCAAAGAGAGTAATAATCTATGTTAATTTGGCTCTCAGATTTTCGGACAATTGTCCCACTAAGAGCCTAGGCCTGGTTTAAATGCTTCGAAACTTTTTTGGGAAAGTATGAATTTATATAAATATGTATATAAGAAAATAAAACTCCAAAAATTATTTAAAAAAAAAAAATATAATAATAAATAAAATAAAATAAACTAAAATAAAATAAAAAAAAAGAAGAAAAAAATAAAAATAAAACAAAAAAAAAAATCGCAAGCTTGATTTTCTACTAGAATAAAATAAATCAAAATAAAATAAAATAAAATAAAATAAAATAAAATAAAATAAAATAAAATAAAATAAAATAAAATAAAATAAAATAAAATAAAATAAAATAAAATAAAATAAAATAAAATAAAATAAAATAAAATAAAATAAAATAAAATAAAATAAAATAAAATAAAATAAAATAAAATAAAATAAAATAAAATAAAATAAAATAAAATAAAATGAAGTAAAATAAAATAAAATAAAATATAATAAAATAAAATAAAATAAAATAAAATAAAATAAAATAAAATAAAATAAAATAAAATAAAATAAAATAAAATAAAATAAAATAAAATAAAATAAAATAAAATAAAATAAAATAAAATAAAATAAAATAAAATAAAATAAAATAAAATAAAATAAAATAAAATAAAATAAAATAAAATAAAATAAAATAAAATAAAATAAAATAAAATAAAATAAAATAAAATAAAATAAAATAAAATAAAATAAAATAAAATAAAATAAAATGAAATAAAATAAAATAAAATAAAATAAAATAAAATAAAATAAAATAAAATAAAATAAAATAAAATAAAATAAAATAAAATAAAATAAAATAAAATAAAATAAAATAAAATAAAATAAAATAAAATAAAATAAAATAAAATAAAATAAAATAAAATAAAATAAAATAAAATAAAATAAAATAAAGTAAAATAAAATAAAATAAAATAAAATAAAATAAAATAAAATAAAATAAAATAAAATAAAATAAAATAAAATAAAATAAAATAAAATAAAATAAAATAAAATAAAATAAAATAAAATAAACTAAAATAAAATAAAATAAAATAAAATAAAATAAAATAAAATAAAATAAAATAAAATAAAATAAAATAAAATAAAATAAAATAAAATAAAATAAAATAAAATAAAATAAAATAAAATAAAATAAAATAAAATAAAATAAAATAAAATAAAATAAAATAAAATAAAATAAAATAAAATAAAATAAAATAAAATAAAATAAAATAAAATAAAATAAAATAAAATAAAATAAAATGAAATAAAATAATGTTAAATAAAATTAAGAAAAAATTAAAAGAAATAATATACAATAAAATAAAATAAAACAAAATACAATAAAATAAAAAAAATAAAATAAAATAATTAAAATGAAAAAAAAATTAAAAAAAACGCAAAATTAAGTAAAGTAAAAATAAAGGAAAGAAAAAGAAAAGAAATGAAAAGAAAAGAAAAGAAAAGAAAAGAAAAGAAAAGAAAAGAAAAGAAAAGAAAAGAAAAGAAAAGAAAAGAAAAGAAAAGAACATAGATACATAGAGTTCCGTATATAAAAGTTCTTAGGTTGCAAAGAGGAGTTCGTCAAGGCATGTCCGCCTGTCTGTCCGTGTACACGATAACTTGAGTAAAAATTGAGATATTTGCATGCAATTTTGTATACAGGTTGCTTTCTGGCCAAGGTAGGTTGCTGTTGAAAACGGGCGAAATCGGATGATAACCACGTCCCCTTTTTCGATATCGAAAATGTCGAAAATCACACAAATTGACATATCTCGGCAGCTGAAATGGCTAAAATAATATAATTTTATAGGTGAATCCCCCTAGTCATTCTCTTATGATTTTTCCATACATTTTTTATAGTGGGCATGGAACCGGCGACCTGATGAATTTGGATAAAATTGCCTTCCAACCATGCCCACTTTCTATATCCACAATTTCGAAAATAACCTAAATTGACCTAATTCGGTAACGGAAATGGCTAAAAGATGTAATTTTTTGGGTGAATCCCCTGGTCATTATTTAACGATTTTTTGATCAATTTTTTCAAGTGGGTGTGGCACCGCCCACTTTCAAGAGAAT
>CAXKVI010000076.1:115913-120913 GCA_964058755.1 Campiglossa producta | reverse complement strand
TGAAATAGAAATTTATCCATAAAAGCAGCCACACTAATTATCAATTTAACCTCCTGAATCACCTATGTACACTGAACCAAATACGTACATGTTTTTTACGAACAAAGTTTCATAGAAGTTCACGCTGATTTTTTCTTAGAATTTAAGAAAAATTACATATAATGTAAGAAAAGTTTCTTATTATGTATGTAAAAATACGTTAAACTCTATTTATGTCAGAACTCCGTTCTTAAAATTTAAGAACTAAAATTCATAAAATGTTTTGGCTAGATTAGTTCTTAGATGGTAAGAACTTGTTCTTAAATTTTAAGAAATTACGTACATACAATTTGTATACTATGATCATAAGAACTTTTTCGTATTATATAGAACTTGTTTCTTAGATTTTAAGAACTTTTTTTTATGTTTTCTTTGCGTATGAATGGTTTCATATAATCTAAGAATATTTTTCTTACAATTTAAGACTTTTTTTTTATTGTTTAACCAAACGTTGACACGTGAAAAAAGAAAAATGTAATCAAATAAAAAATATTTTGGGAAATATCAAAAAGATACACAACTTAATAATTGATCAAGAAAGTGGAAAGGCCCCACGTAAAAAACTTGAAACAAAGGCAGCTTGTAAATCGGCTCCCTCAACCAGAGGTGTGAAAAAGCCACATCATTATCTTTAGCTTTACGTGAAATTCGCCGTAATAAGAAGTCAACTGAATTACTCATCCGCATATTTCCAGAGTTAAGTTCGTGAAATCGGTGCTATTGGTGCTCTGCAAGAAGCTGTGAGGCATATTTAGTGATACTTTTAAAAGATACCAACTTGTGCGTATGCAATTAGCTCGTCCCATCCGAGGAAAGCGCGCCTAAGATACAATTATTTTGCAAATAATCTTATAACTATATGTATACCATTTATAATAATATAGAAATTAATAAACTAATACATTGTAATGTTTCTTAATTTTAAATTCCACATTTTGTAAATAATAAATTACAATTATGTATAAATAAATTTCATTTCAATAAATTTTCATTTTTTAATTTTTTGATGGGTTCGTAAATTCTATGAATTAGTTCCTAAAATTTAAGAACGGATTCATACATTGTAAGAATGAGTTCGTATAATTTATGAATGGTTTGACATATTCTAAGAATGACTTCGTACAATTTAAGAAATTATTCATACATTCTACGAATGGGTTCGTATAATTAAACAATCGATTGACATATCTATTCTAAGAATTAGTTCGTACATTATAAGAATGGGTTCTTGCATTTTAAGAATTATTTTTAAAATTTAGTTTGACATGAATATTTACGAATTTTTGTTCTTAAATTCTATGAAAACGTTCTTTGGAGAGCTTTTAATGAACAAAATTCGTAAAATATACGTACTTTTTCGTAGAAAATATGTACCTTTTTGGTTCAGTGTAAAAATGTATCAAATAGAATAATACATTTTTATACCTTTCATGAAGATGAAATGGTATTATAACTATGATCCGATGTTTGTAAGTATGAGAAAGAGAAGAGATGGACCCATCAATATGTATACCGAAATGATCAGGATGACGAGATGAGTTGATTTATCCATGTCCGTTTGTCCGTCTGTACGTCTGTCTGCCTGTCTGTCTGTCTGTTTGAACGCAAACTAGTCCCTTAGTTGTTGAGATATTTGGCTGAAATTTGGTATTCGGCCACTATTTTCTAATATAGAAATAATTTGTCGGAACCAGCAAGATCGGACCGATGTGAAATTTTGCAAGTATTGCAATTTTTTAATGTAAAATATCGGTGTAGAAAATTCTTGAGATGGAATAAATATTTCACATAGCCCGATACAATCGATTGTTCCGATAAACGGATTTTGGTAGATAACTCCTGTAATTATATAGGTAGGAACGTGAAATTTCGTAACTATCGCTCTTTTAGAGTGTCGAATGTCGCTGAGATTGGACCAATATAACACATCGTCCCCATATAATCGATAGTTCCGATAAATTCGGTATGGGAATCGAGCAGTGAAAATCGTGACGCTTATTTACTAGTTTTATTTAATTTTTATTTATTTAATTGAATTTAATTTTATTTCATTTCCTTATTTTTTCAGTTTTATTTAAAGTGGTTTTATTATATTTAATTTCACTTTATTTTAATTTATTTTATATTATTTAGTTTAAATTTTTATTTTATTTTGTTTTAATTTATTTTATTTTATTTTATTTTATTTTATTTTATTTTATTTTATTTTATTTTATTTTATTTATTTTATTTTTAATTTTATTTATTTTATTTTATTTTATTTTATTTTATTTTATTTTATTTTTATTTTATTTTATTTTATTTTTATTTAATTTAATTTTATTTAATTTTATTTTATTTTATTTTATTTTATTTTATTTTATTTTATTTTATTTTATTTTATTTTATTTTATTTTTATTTTATTTTATTTTATTTTATTTTTTATTTTATTTTATTTTATTTTTATTTTATTTTATTTTATTTTATTTTATTTTATTTTATTTATTTTATTTTATTTTATTTTATTTTATTTTTATTTTTATTTTATTTTATTTTATTTTATTTTATTTTATTTTATTTTTATTTTATTTTATTTTATTTTATTTTATTTTATTTTATTTTATTTTATTTTATTTTATTTTATTTTATTTTATTTTATTTTATTTTATTTTATTTTATTTTATTTTATTTTATTTTATTTTATTTTATTTTATTTTATTTTATTTTATTTTATTTTTATTTTATTTTATTTTATTTTATTTTATTTTATTTTATTTTATTTTATTTTATTTTATTTTATTTTATTTTATTTTATTTTATTTTATTTTATTTTATTTTATTTATTTTATTTTATTTTATTTTATTTTATTTTATTTTATTTTATTTTTATTTTTATTTTATTTTATTTTATTTTATTTTATTTTATTTTATTTTATTTTATTTTATTTTATTTTATTTTATTTTATTTTATTTTATTTTATTTTATTTTATTTTATTTTATTTTATTTTTATTTTATTTTATTTTATTTTATTTTTATTTTATTTTATTTTTATTTTATTTTATTTTTATTTTATTTTATTTTATTTTATTTTATTTATTTTATTTTATTTTTATTTTATTTTATTTTATTTTTATTTTATTTATTTTATTTTATTTTATTTTATTTTATTTTATTTTATTTTATTTTATTTTATTTTATTTTATTTTATTTTTATTTTATTTTTATTTTTATTTTATTTTATTTTATTTTATTTTTATTTTATTTTATTTATTTTATTTTATTTTATTTTATTTTATTTTATTTTATTTTATTTTATTTTATTTTATTTTATTTTTATTTTTATTTTATTTTATTTTATTTTATTTTTATTTTATTTTATTATTTTATTTTATTTTTATTTTATTTTATTTTATTTTATTTTATTTTTATTTTATTTTATTTTATTTTATTTTATTTTATTTTTATTTTATTTTATGCTATTTTTTTTTTACTTTACTTTATATTATTTTATTTTTCTTTATTTTATTTTATTTTTTTTTTTTTATTTTATTTTATTTTACATTATTTAGTTTATTAATTTTTTTATATTTTATTTAATGTTTTTATTTTTTTATTTTATTTTTTTTTTTATTTTGTTTTAATTTTTTTATATTTATTTATTTTTTATATTTTTTATTTTATTTTGTTTTTTATTTTATTTTATTTATTTTTATTTTATTTTTTTGTAATTTTATTTATTTTAATTTTATTTTTATTTTTTATTATTTTCATTAGTTTTATTTTTATTTAATTTTATTACATTTAATTCTGTTTTATTTATTTCATATGTCATACTCTTAAGTTAATGGAGATAAACAAAGAAATTTAAAATGCAGAGTCAAAGACAATTCCTTCTTTTTTTTTTAGATTTACTTTACCTTTAGTTCTAATGCGATTCAACGGAAATTGGTTTTACCAAACGGAAGCAGCTTCTACAACAATCTTTAAAACAGCCTTGTTATATGCGATTGTAGAAAAATATAGAAGCATTGATGGGAAATATATGTCTAACAAACGACAGCTCAGACGTTATTGTCAGCATAAATCGTTTCGTTGCTGCCAACATAAAGATCTCAGGTGAAAGCAAAAAAGGCTGAAGAAATAGGATCCATAAAATTGTCAGCGCTGCATGTGAACTATGTATGTGTGTATGCACTTTATAGGTTATAGCTTACCTTAACACAAAAGAAACTCCATCAGATGAAAACTATATCGGGGGTTTGCAAAGTTTTTTTAAAGTTGAAAACTTGAAGCTTTATTTGCATTTATTTCGAAACGGGCTGAAGGATTGTAGTAGAACGAAAACTAAAATTTTATAAAACTTGGATCCGTTTTCTCATCTAGGCTTTAATTTTAAATCTCAGCAGAAATTTATTTCACACTTCATTCTCCCTTCAAATTATATTTCAAAAGGAGTTGCCAATAAATTTATAGTGAAATTTAAACATAAAGGGTAGATGAGAAAACGGCCTTTAGTTTGATGTGCAGTCTGTTCACTGTGCTTACCTTTTTCAGTGTGGTACCTGTGCTTATAATAACAACAGGGCAGGCCTTTATTGCAAAATACTGCAGCCAATTGAGTGCATCCATTATTGATTTCTCTTTTCTATTACACTCGAATTTTGTGTACTCCTCGCTTTTGTGTGCGCTGCACTTCTCATCTGTGCTCAAAGGGGAACATTTAATGGTTTAGCTTGCGTGAAATAAGCAGCACACATAGATCCGCATAAATTTGTAGATAACATGCAAAAGATGATGGCTGTTCTATGGAGTGAGAGAAACTTGGTGAAGGCAAAGTAGGAAATTGACAAGTTTTGAAAGTTCAGTGGGCTCATGAACATGTATATGGGTCTTCCCAAGCCAGATTACAGGGTTGCCACCTATCTAAATTTTTTTAAATTTTGTAGCACAGTATGCCAATATGGGTATCAAAAGAAAAG
>CAXKVI010000076.1:102040-110713 GCA_964058755.1 Campiglossa producta | reverse complement strand
GATAATGACTAAGAGCAGACGGGCTCAAAAATCGAAATTATTTATTGCCTAAACAAATGGCTAATGACTAATCATAACAGAGTGCTTTAGGGAATTTATTGCTATAATTTGTGGAAAATTAAAAAAAAAAACAATTTAATTATAGGTTTATTTTTAAACGAAAGTCTTAAGCTGCAATAAATTTGATAAGCTTAAGCAGTTAATACCGAGACAAATTTTGAAAGTATAGACTTTTACTAAAATTTTTTTTTGGGAGAAACCGTACTGGAGCTTTTTTCTTTCATTGTTATGATGCTCGTAATTGTTATCAGAGTTGAATCTGTACGACAAACCAGATGCAGGTAGAGAAAAATGCAGGAAAATAAATAGTTCAAAGTTCGAAAATAAATAGAAATAAATTTTGAGAAAGAGATAGAGACAGATAAATAGGTTGACATAGGGATAGAGAACGAGACAGAGACATTTAGAAAGAAAAAGTTATGAAGAGAAATCTTATAACTTTAAACGAGCTAAACTTGTATACACATGTATATTTGTATATCCGGACTATCTCGGGAACCGCTTGACCGATTTGGATAAAATTTGAATATAGATAGTATGATTGATTCTAAGACTATTCACTAGGAGGTTGCCACCTGGGGCGGTTTACAGGGTTTTTATAGATAGTATGATTGTTCTAAGACTATTCACTAGGGTGTTGCCACCTGGGGCGGTTTACAAGGTTGCCACCTTTCTCAATTTTTTTTTAATTTTCTAGCAGGATATGCCAATATGGCTATCAAATGAAAGGAATTTTCAGCGACATGTCAACTAAAATATTTTCAACTAGGGTTGCCACCTTACCGCAGTATATTTATATATTCGGTACTATCTCGTGAACCGCTTCACCGTTTGGGATGAAATTTAGCATAGAGATAGTATTTTTGATTCTAAGACTATCCACTTTGGGGGTTGTCACCTGGGGCGGTTTACAGGGTTGCCACCTATCTCAATTTTTTTTTTAATTTCTAGCAGGATATGCCAATATGGCTATCAAATGAAAGTTTGTTTCGGCGACATACCAACTAAAATATTTTCAAGTAGGGTTACCGATGTACATATATTAGTATATTTGTATATCCGGTACTATCTCGGGAACATCTTGACCGATTTGGATAAAATTTGGTATATAGTAGATGGTATGATTGATTATAAAACTATCCACTTGGAGGTTGCCACTTGGGCGGTTTACAGGGTTGCCACCAATTTCAGTTTTTTTTTAATTATGGAGCAAACTATGCCAATATGGGTATCAAATGTAAGGTATTTTCTTCGCCGACATAGCAACTAAAATATTTTCAAGTAGGGTTTCCGCCCAGGGTTACCATTTTACCGCATTGTTTTTGTATTGTATGGTTTTGGGATCATATTTGGATTATTTTAGGATCTTTTATGGGTCACTTTGGGATAATCTTGGGGATGGGTCACTTTGGGATAATCTTGGGGCTATTTTGAGATCATTTTTCGTTAAATTTTGGATTAATTTTGTACAATTTTGAGGTCATTTTGGGATAATTTTTGACTCAATTTGGGTTAGATTTTGGATCATTTTGGGAACATTTGAGGGTCCTTTTGGGATTATTTTTGTATTATTTTAGAGATAATTTTGGGTTCAATTTTGGATTAATTTGGGACAATTGTGATGTCATTTTTGGATAGTTTTTGAATAATTTTGGGTTCAATTTCGGATCATTTTGGGAACATTTGAGGGTCCTTTTGGGGTCGTTTTAGGATTATTTTAGGATTATTTATGGATTATTTTAGGGCTATTTTGGGATCATTTTTGGATAATTTTTGGGTAATTTTCGGATCATTTTGGGTACATTAAAGGGTCTTTTTGTGGTCATTTTGGAATCATTTTTGGATCATTTTAAGATAATTTTAGGGTCATTTCGGGGTCATTTCGGGTTCATTTTGGGATTATTTTTGGGTCGTTTTGGGTTCAATTTCGGTTCCTTTTGGGAATATTTAAGGGTCTTTGTGGAGTCGTTTTAGGATCATTTTAGGATTATTTTGGGATTATTTTAGTCATTTTGGGATCATTTTGTGTAAGTAAAGTTAGCGCAAATTTGATAGCACCCAGCAAGCTCGATCACCCAGGTACTAAATAACCAAAGGAAAAAGAAATACGGCTAGAGACGGATATGGAAATTTGGGATGGAAGACTTTTTGTATTAATTGTGATATATGTATTTCAATTGACTTACACATATAAATTTCTGCACCGAAGACAAATCAAAGTAAAATTTTGCTTTGTGAAGGAATGGCGATTGCAGGAATACAGGACTAGCTGTTGAGCCTATGAGTTGAATAGGTATATAAAAGCGATTCTTCACATTTAATTGTTAAAATAAATATATTTTAGAATTGGGTTAAACATTATCATAGCAGTTTTGTCTATTCAGCAAATCCATATCCAACACTTCAATCAAATCTAACCACGCTCAAGACTTTGGAGATATATGTAAATAAATACAAATAAACGAAAACTACAAAATCAAAGCATTCCATTCACGCACTTCTTTATGAATGAGTCTCTGTATTACAACAAACTCAATAGGTACAAACTTTTTAATGAAGGCTTTGAGTTCGATATCAAAGGAAGCGCTAAGGCGTCAAAGCAAAGGCTGTGAGCCTTAGAAGTGCGTAAATATCAAAACTTTTATACAAACATGCATATATCCATAGATGTTTGTGTGAGATCCTCAGTTTTGCGTTCTTTCACCTTTTTGATTTGAAAGTTAATGTTTTGCTAAAAATAATTTACTGACACTCAACTTCAGCAAAGTGTTCTGGACTAAACCACAAATACCACAAAAGTAACCATGTAAATTGTTTTACAGTGCTTCTACTTCAGATAGCATTCAAACACAAAACCTGCAAAAGAAATTTGAAATTCTGCAAATGACGTATCTACATACATATTTTGTGGCTGAATTTTGTGTTATCTAATGTAGAAATGGAAATTATTTTACATGCATGCATACGTAGATACTAGATTTTATATGTGAATGAACTACAAATACACACTACTATTTCATTCACTTGCAACAAGTTGGTCAGTTCAAAGAGAGTGAAAGATATAGAGATAGATATACAGAAAGAAAGAGAAGGAGATAAAGTTAAAGGTAGAGGGAGAGCTAAATATATGTATTTAGATTAAACTAAGACATCATGGTTGGTATGAGGCTGAAAGTACGTGATTGACATGATATTGACATACCTTGTTTAATATTAAAAAAAATAGATAGGTGGCAACCCTGTAAACCGACCCAAGTGGCAACATCCAAGTGGAGAGTCTTAGAATCAAATCTATGCCCAATTTCATCAAGATCGGTCAAGCGATCAAAAATGACCCCAAATGATACCAAAATGACCTTAAAATGATCCCAAAATCACCCTAAAATTATGTCAAAATATTCCCAAAATGATCCCAAAATGACCCTAAAATGATGTCAAAATGAGCCCAAAATGACCCCAAAATGTCACAAAAATGTTCCCAAAACTACCCCAAAATTATCCCAAAATTACCCTAAAATGATACAGAAATGATGCCAAAACCCAAAATTGGTCCCAAAATGATCCCAAAATTACCCAAAAATGGTCCCAAAACGACCCTTACATGATCCGAAAATGATTTCAAAATTACCTAAAAATGATCCAAAAATTACTCCATAATTATTACAAAATTACCCAAAATGGAACCTAAAATAATTCAAATATATCCAAAAACGATACAAAAATGATGATACAAAAATGATGCCAAAATGATCCCAAAACCCAAAATTGGTCCAAAAATGATCCCAAAATTACCCAAAAATGGTCCCAAAACGACCCTTACATGATCCGAAAATGATTTCAAAATTACCTAAAAAATTACTCTAAAAATTACTCTAAAAATACCCTCAAATGACCCTAAAATCATTCGAAAATGACCCCAAAGTTATCCCAAAATAAAACCCATAATTATTACAAAATTACCTGAAAAGGACCCTAAAATAATTCAAATATATCCAAAAACGACCCCAAAATATGGTTAAATCGTAACCCTGGGCGGTAACCCCACTTGAAAATACTTTTTTTGGTGTGTCACCGAAAATACCTTTTATTTGATACCCATATTGGAATATCTTGCTTCCTAGTTTAAAAAAAAATTGAGATAGGTGACAGCCCTGGAACCCGCCCAAGTGGCAACACCAATGTGGTTAGTCCTAGAAATCGCACTATATTCCAAATTTCATCGAAACTTGTCAAACGGTTCTCGAGATTGTGCAGGATATACAAATATACTGCGATAAGGTGGCAACCCTAGGTAGCAGCTCTGAATAATTCCCACTTCACAAAAGGTTTCCGCTTTCACCTTATATGGTACACCAGTGCGTATGAGTAACTTTTAACATGCGACCATTCAACACCTCTAAAAATATATGACTAAATAAACAAATATGAAGACAAAATATATTTTCTTACATATTTACACATACATATAAGAAGTCCACAGCACATACCAACATATGTTTTATACGCCCAACGATTATGTGATAAAAATCTTCATTTGTACCTACATACTTAAGCTCATACGCATATCCTTTCCTTTGGATATTCCCTACGGCAATTAACGTTGGGTCCATACTAAATGAGATATAACACGCATTTGGTGTGTCCTGTGAAGACATGCATAAATTTTCAATTCTCTAGGTGATTTGTTGTTAGCGTAAAGTAAGGTCTAACGTTTAACCAGCACTACAACACTAAACAGTTCTCATTGCTTTTGTCGTCTGTTTTTGCTTAGACACTACATGGGTAAGTGTTTAGCTGAGGTTTTGTGTGCGGTGTGCAAAGTTAATAAGTTGCAGGCGTGTATTCGAACAAGTTAAGCAAAATATTTATGTATTCAGTGAGTTGAGTGTTGGTGGGATGATTTGGCGTAGGATGCATTTAATGCCTCATAAATAGGCTTGCTAAAGGATTTAATTGACTGAGGCTGAGACTTTATTAAGGCTGATTTGTTGGCAAACCTTTGGAAGGTTCATGTGCTGGAATTTATGTTTGAGATGAAATGTAGAAGTGTAGGAGATGAAACTAGTAATGTACTAAAGGAAAATGTGCATTAAAGTGCTTTGGAACAGAAGTTAGTATTTTTAGGACTCGAAAGGAGAAGCCTTTTTCTAATGCACCATAATGATTAATTTGTGATGATGAGTACTTTCGCAGAAGATTTTAGATTCGTTTTGCATACAAGTGTATAATAAAGGGATTAGTGGATCAAAGGCTGCCTATATGTATAAAAAAATAAACTAATAGCGACGGTATACCAACAGGTTATCATAACCAATAAGGAGATTTTTGTGCTGTGTTGCTTTGAGTTTTTCCTATAAATTGGCGAGACCTGTACTTTTTTGTCGTTGAGAAATTGGCCTGTAGTCATAGTCGAAATAAAATAGGTACTAAAGTTATCTTCGTCTTTCTTGATTGATATTCCGTTGATAATTGGTTCAAAAAGCTGACGATAACTTTATTCCGACAACTTGGTGTAGTACGCCGAACACACTACCGCCATACCACAGTGGTCGCCAATATGTATAAAGACGACCCATATGTATAAAGACGACCCATATGTATAAAGACGACCCATATGTATAAAGACGACCCATATGTATAAAGACGACCCATATGTATAAAGACGACCCATATGTATAAAGACGACCCATATGTATAAAGACGACCCATATGTATAAAGACGACCCATATGTATAAAGACGACCCATATGTATAAAGACGACCCATATGTATAAAGACGACCCATATGTATAAAGACGACCCATATGTATAAAGACGACCCATATGTATAAAGACGACCCATATGTATAAAGACGACCCATATGTATAAAGACGACCCATATGTATAAAGACGACCCATATGTATAAAGACGACCCATATGTATAAAGACGACCCATATGTATAAAGACGACCCATATGTATAAAGACGACCCATATGTATAAAGACGACCCATATGTATAAAGACGACCCATATGTATAAAGACGACCCATATGTATAAAGACGACCCATATGTATAAAGACGACCCATATGTATAAAGACGACCCATATGTATAAAGACGACCCATATGTATAAAGACGACCCATATGTATAAAGACGACCCATATGTATAAAGACGACCCATATGTATAAAGACGACCCATATGTATAAAGACGACCCATATGTATAAAGACGACCCATATGTATAAAGACGACCCATATGTATAAAGACGACCCATATGTATAAAGACGACCCATATGTATAAAGACGACCCATATGTATAATTTTTGGAAAATATGTCAGATTTTTGGACAATTGTCCCATAACCTGCCTAGGTCTTGGTAGATACTTCATCTATGGATTGATGGTTGGAGAATACAATGGACGACTAAGGTGATGAAAACTATGTAGTATCATATTTTATTTCTTCACGGTAAACACTTTACAAAAATAATCTTTAAAAGCTAATGAAATAGCAAACTAGTTACTTAAAACGCCTATAGCATATGAGTAATAGCAAACAAGTGTCCACTTCTGTTGTTAGCTATTTAAATATAAAAATTATTTAAGTGGATCCGCACAACATATGGCAATTAGTACTACGTACTTGAAAATATATGCAGCCTGTGTATGTTTCCTTTGGGAGTAATTTAGTTTTGTCATGCCATCAAATGTTAATGGATGAGCTGTGCTGGTCATGCCCATTAAGGACGTTCCTAAAATCCTAAAATACTAAATCCGTTAAAAGTGTGCATAAAATGCACAACACAAAATTTGAAACGAAATATTTATGTGTTGATATACTATGTATATGTGTGTTCTACACATTGGTTGGTGGTTTGTCTATTTATTTATGTGTCATGAGTTAAATCGACATTCGCTGTACTGCAGCAATAAAATAAAATAAACCAAAGGGACTGTCAGGCCAATTATGGCTAATCGTGGTTATATTTTTTTTTTCTTTTGGTAGTGTAAAATCATGTGTTGTTGCAAGTCATTATATGAGTGTGCTTTAAACACTAAGCTATAAATGTATTTACTCGCACTTGACTTTGATATGTTTAAAAGAGCTTTTTTTCTGTGCCATGAAATAATTCTCGCGGAAATAAGTCTCATGAGTGCAATCAGCTAATTTTATTAGATTTTTTCTGTGGTTGATAGGATCTGTTACCATCCAGATTATCAAGCTACATTCCAAATGCTGTTCTTATCTTTCAACTTTAAACGAGCTTATCTTGTATAGTTGTATATTTGTATACTTGTAAATTTGTATCTAATCTTGGCTTGCGTCATTTATTGACGCTTAGCCTCCTAGCCGGATTTTGACCATTTCGTATCAAAGTACGCCAGTCATTCCTTTTTAGCGATAACTGACGGGAACTGGAAGCCCCAATGGAGTTCAAGTCATCCTCCACTTGTTGTTTCCATTTTCCACATTCCAGTCGAGGCCTCATCCTTCCTCTGCTGCCGAATACGGGTGTCGTTAGCAAAACCTTCTGTGCTGGAGCTTCTTTGTCATTCGCATAACATGACCCAGCCAGGGGAGCCTTTTCGATTTAATTCGCTGAACTATGGTCAGGTCTGCGTAAAGCTCATACAGCTCCTCGATAAATTTCCTTCGATACTCGCCGTTGGCATCACGGGAAGGACCATAAATCTTCCGGAGAACTTTTCTCTCAAATACTCCAAGGGCCATCTCATCTTCTCTTGACACTGTCCATGATTCCGAGCCGTCATCAGGACTGGTATGATGATAGACTTATAGAGCGTGATCTTTGTTCTTCCAGAGAGGACTTTACTTCTCAATTACCTACTTAGTCTAAAGTAACACATGTTTGCAAGTTGTACGCTCTTGTAAAGATTGTACCATTGCGGTTTAGCTCTGCTGCTCGAATTATCTTCTCCAGCATCAGGTTGAAGAAATCGCACGAAAGCGAGTCTGAAGCCTCGTCTGGTTTCAAGAGGCTCAGAGAGGTCCTTCCCGATTCTGATGGAGCTGTTGATATTGCTCAACGTCATTTGACAGAGACGTATAAGGTTTGCAGGGAAGTCAAATTCAGACATGGCGGCATACAGGCAACTCCTTTTTGCGCTGGCAAAAGTGGCTTTAAAATCGACAAAGAGATGGTGTGTGTCGATTCTTTTATGGGTCATGGGTTTTCTCCAGGATTTGGCGTGTCGTAAAAACCTAGGGTTGCCATCTAACTGCATGTTAGTTAGTTGTTCGTACACATATTGACCAATTTGGATGAAATTTTACTTGTCTCTCTCTATTCACCTAACGTAACTTAACCATTTTAAATACACTAAATAAGAATAATTTTAACATCCGCCTTCTTTGATAAGTCAATTTCAAAAATTCTTACAAATTCCCTAATTTTATATCCATACAAAACTAAAAAAAAAAACTCAGAAATTGTGCATATCCCACTTGAAAGATGAGCAAAAAAAAGCAACCACAAAAAAGCGTACAGTTGGTTAAACAAAAATTTGTTCATTGTAAATATTAAGTCGTGCATAAGCTACACGGTATCGCAACTACAATTGAAAGACCTTTACGAAGCAATATTCATATACATAAACCAAATTGG
>CAXKVI010000076.1:79540-94540 GCA_964058755.1 Campiglossa producta | reverse complement strand
CTACGGATATGATGCCTCTCACCTCTGTTGTTGTTGTTGTTAACAATGCATTGCCCTGTCTAGAGTGTATGATCATTCCGAAGATCTTCATCAAGCTCTTTAAATAGGGTTACATTGAAAGTGACAGTCCTTGGCCGAGGTAAAACCCCGGGTGGTTCCACTGCGCAGAGATCCATGGCGATGTCCTGGGTTTTCTGCTCTGAGAAGTGACTGTACATAGGGAACCGCCTCTCACCTCTCGTTGGTTCCACTGGTCATACCAATTCACTACCATGACAGTCGGGTAGTAACGGCAGAAGGCATCACCGTAGCGTACAGGGGTCATATCCGGCCAAGGACTCTTAATTTCGGCATCAATCTTCAAAATCTTAAGGAAGTGTTTTTGTTCTGTTAACAACAACGCCAACGACATCACCTGCATTTTAGGATATCACACCAATAACATAAGTAATTAAAATGCATCATATCTCTCAACTAGCATATCATATCCCGTCATCACCTAATTTTTAGCACATCACATTAGCAAAGAAAAAATAATAAATTGAAAAGAATCATATCTTGTGTTGGGAAATTATGTCAAACGCCCGAAATTATGATAACATAATTGCCACAGTTTATATAAATAAATAAATTTAAGACGCTTGATTTTACACAATTTTCCGATCTCTAGTCATATCATATGATGATATCATGTTCTTTCCACCATATGACACAGAGAAAGAAAAAATAGAATAACGGCGGCCGCCGTGGTGTAGCGGTTAAGTGTTCGGCCTTCTACACCAAGTCGAAAGAATTTTTCTAAACGGGGTCGCCCCTCGGTAGTAGTTTGGCAAACTCTCCGGGTGTATTTCTGCCATGAGAAGCTACTCAGCAAAAAATTCATTTGCTTTGCAAGTGCCGTTCGGAGTCGGCAAAAAACTGTAGGTCCCGCCAACTTGTAGGAAAAACTCAAAAGCAACACACCACAAGTTGGAAAGAGAAGCTCGGCAAAAATCTCGTTAGAGGTTAAGATAACCTGTATATATATATCGCCGCCATTAGTAGTAGTAGTATTTCAGATGATATCGTGATATCACCTCCCATCATACATTTGACACAAACAATAAAAAAAACAAACAAATTGCAGTGCATTAAAAGTACATATCTCTCAACTTGCAGCATATCACATCACATGACGACATCAAGTAACACACAGCACCCATTACATCATAATACGTAATATTTCAACTGCAAAAAATCATATAATGAAAAACTATACTTTGTACAGATAATAACAAGAAAAAAATACATCCAAGTAATAAGGATTTAAAAATTGGTGCGGCTCTCTGATTTCAAACAGCACTTATACTTTTACTTATATACAAGTCCTGGATTTTTGTGACAGTTTTACCCCGGCTAAGACTTTTCTTCTTGTTTAGGGATATGTTAATGTTAAATATAAACTTAATGAGTCCAAGTACTTTATTACTACTCGAAATCACTTTAATCAAACAAAATGTTTGATTCTATTTACATATATACCCAATGAGTCAGAAAATACGGCTATCAAAAGAAACATAGATAAAATCAGAAAAATGCTCATAAAAACACTATGGCATGGTTTACTGTTGAGATATATGTTTGTATATAAATGGTTTTTGCAAGCTATTTGAAAAATCCAGTTGAGCACAAACGTAAAGTTAATACGATTTTTATACTCAGTTGTGAGCTTTTCCAAGCTTTAATTATGAAATGGTTATTCAGAAAAATGAGCATCACATTTCTGTTTTGAAAGAGTAGAATTCATTCTTATATGAACTACAAATATTGATAATATGATCTAATAGAAACCCCTCTCTACTGGGTTGGAACTACATTAAGCAATAATCTAGTAAGGGTAACTTTGAGATAGGCCAATAAACTATCAAACAGATTTGGTGTTTTGGAATATTCAACACGTAAAGACACCAATGGGCTCATTTGAATTGATCAAACGATTTTGTATGCATATCATCTCAGTACAACACAGTATAAAAGCAAATGAAAGATTATTTTCTGCGACAACCATGACTCACATGTGAATGAAATGACAATTCATCGCTTTAATTTGAATTGAGAGACACGCTTTCATACATTCGTATAGATGGTTGTGAAACAAGCGCTAAGCAAAACAAAAAAAAAACTTTTGATGGCCTTTAGTGGCGATATAGACACGCATAGAAAATCGCTATCCAACATACCCAGCAATAGATGTTGCTCGTACAAGACAAACTAGTCGATGGAAATCAAACGATTTTTAATATTTTTTCTTTCTCGCTGAATTTATAGGGAGCTCCAGCGGCCCATTCCGTCTATGGACACATCCAGTTTACGACAAAACTGATTTTATACTCCGTCCCGAGCGGCGGGGAGATGTCTCTTGGGAATCCGGACCCGTAGTTTCCAGCGCCGTCCCTCCTTTTGCTGACAGCCCATTTACTGCTTCTCTTTCCTTTGGATCTCTGAGACCAGGTCATGAGACCATTACCACGAGCGTTGAAAGGGTTTTCATACCATCAGTTCAGCATGCGCCGTTGTCCGCTTAGCTGCGTAGGCAGCCGCACTGGTGCTGGCTCCCATCAAGTCACTCTTACTTGATAGATATTTATAGGCTGACCGAACCGTATTTGCCATCGCTGTCAGTCCCCCGGTTGATTTTGAAGTGGAGGTTGTCATCCGACGCTGTGCTTTTGCTTGCTCCAGCATAGCTCTCCTCTGCTGAGCAGTGAACGAAGTTGTTGATTGCTTAAAGTTTTGTTTTCTGTTTTTCATCTTGTTCGTACGACCCATCGCCGGACAAGACCAGCTTAGGGCCAAGAAAAGAGTCAGGGGAAAGTGTGTCGTAAGCCGCGGCAGAGCCCCCTACCGTGGTAAGACCATAAATACTCTCAGAGGCGGCCCGGTATCAGAGATACTCCGTTCGACTACAAAGGGCACGGTATCGCATAACACCCTGGACTGGGAAGGGAAAAACCTTTGTCGTCGCGCCAGAGAGGCTAGGCTACTCCCGTGATACAGTGCCATGTGAAACTATGAGCACAAGGGTACCGTAGCCCTGTGGCTATCGACTTAAGCCCTCGTACGGCGCGCAAGGTGTCCATCCTTCACGAGGGAACAAATATATGGTGAGTAGGAATAAATCAAATTTATCTCTGTCACTAAGAAATTGTTTAGTCAGTTATGTTGGCATACTTTTAGGCTGACAGTTAAGTTGATTAAAACAATCGGTACTCATTCCTAAATTTCGGAAAATATGTCAAAATTTAACGCCTAAAATTATGCTACCATAATTGCCACAGTTTATCGAATTATTTTTTGAATAAATTTAAAAAGTTGTTTTCAGCCGCTTAATTTGACTTTTCTGATCTCTACTTATTCCCCAGAGAAGCATTTACAATTTTGTGCCCCCAAAAAAAGTGGCTCTTTCTAGGATATTACCACAATTTCTAGCAGGGTTTTCGTTTATGCATACATACAATCGATTAAGCTTTCCAACGGATTAGTATTCGTACGTAAATACAACAAATTTGTATCGCAATTGTACTGGGTATCTGTTGTATTTTTTACATGCGCTTGTATTTGGTAAACTGGTTTGATGCTTTATGTTTGTCAGAGGTATACCAGTGTTCCGAAATAGAAATTTCAGTAGAAGGTAAATATATTCAAAATTGGCAGATATGAAAAAAAGTAGTAGATTTTGGTTAAGCAAAGGCTATTGTTATTTATTAAGGTTTTTCACATTTTCGAAAACAAAACCCGTCTTGATAACATTTCGTAGATTTTGAGTAGTTTTTGATTAGTTTTCCCTACAAATTTAGGTAAAGTAATTTTGAAATGTCTTAACCCATATACCACTTTAATAGCAGAAGTCCGAACACTGACGCACACACACATATGCACGTACTGATGTGTGCATATCCTATCGATGTATGGTTATTGCCATCCAATTTTATTTATCCTCAATTTGAAGCTAATGATTCAGATTTAACCTTACCGTTTGAATTCACTGATTCACATAATTTGCCATTTAAAACGCTACTATACTCCATGGATATCCCACTGCCATTACTGTAGTTCGTTTGTATCATGAATCGAACCAGAAAAGTTAAATTGTGATTTTACAAAACAAAAAAAAAAAAAAACGTTTTAGTCTGCTCTATTCTGTATAATTTATTTAGTCAATAATAATGAGAACATCAGTTTTATTTCGGCGAAAAGCATACATAAACGCTGTAACGAAATTGGATTCTATGGTTTAATTGAAATTGAAACATCAAGTTCGAGGAGCAGGGATTTATAATTTGCGTAACTTCATATACCATTTCGCAAAAGAACTATTAAAATAAAACAAAATAAAATAAAATAAAATAGAATAGAAAAGAATAGAATAAAATGAAAAAATGAAATAAAACAAAATAAAATAAAATAAAATAGAATAGAATAGAATAAAATGAAATAAAATAAAATAAAATAAAATAAAATAAAATAAAATAAAATAAAATAAAATAAAATAAAATAAAATAAAATAAAATAAAATAAAATAAAATAAAATAAAATAAAATAAAATAAAATAAAATAAAATAAAATAAAATAAAATAAAATAAAATAAAATAAAATAAAATAAAATAAAATAAAATAAAATAAAATAAAATAAAATAAAATAAAACAAAATAAAATAAAATAAAATAGAATAGAATAGAATAAAATGAAATAAAATAAAATAAAATAAAATAAAATAGAATAGAATAGAATAAAATGAAATAAAATAAAATAAAATAAAATAAAATAGAATAGAATAGAATAAAATAAAATAAAATAAAATAAAATAAAATAAAATAAAATAAAATAAAATAAAATAAAATAAAATAAAATAAAATAAAATAAAATAAAATAAAATAAAATAAAATAAAATAAAATAAAATAAAATAAAATAAAATAAAATAAAATAAAATAAAATAAAATAAAATAAAATAAAATAAAATAAAATAAAATAAAATAAAATAAAATAAAATAAAATAAAATAAAATAAAATAAAATAAAATAAAATAAAATAAAATAAAATAAAATAAAATAAAATAAAATAAAATAAAATAAAATAAAATAAAATAATTCAATCATTTTTTGTCACAAAGAAACACTTAATTTTATTTCTAACTGGTATTGATATCATCTTGAGACGGTAGATACAACATATTATTGTCAATAAGAATAATCAATAAAAATCTGAGTATAGCAATTTGTTTAATTCCAACTCATTACATGTGCATAAAGATTCAGGTATTCAATATCGAAACGCCCTAGCGGCTACCATGGCGTATACGCAACATAAAATCCTCACTAATTTGTAGTCACCGATAACAATCACATTGATGAAATTTATCTATTGTTTTGTGCTATAAGCTTACATTTGGTACGTGCTCAGGCAATTACAATTGCTTTTCTATTGCTTTCTTATATATTAAATTAAGGCTAAATAAGGTGCAAACTTGAGCAAATAAACTTTGCATAGGCCCACAGATGTGAAAATGACTTAAGTACGTGCGTGTTTGTTTTAAAAGTATTTATACGTGCAAGAAGCAGCTGAGTACATTGCCAAAGTATATTTACAGATAGAGATATATATTTTCTGAAATACATAAATAAATGTCTCTTAGCTAAATAACTTTGTGCGCATATTTATTCTGTTTATTATAATTCTTTTCAAGAAAAACGTGACTTGAAAAGTTCAATTATAATTATATTGAATATGATTTACTTTTACAAAAATGGACAATAACGTTTTAAGGATGGCAGATAATGCTTAACAGCTGACTTGGGTAATTTCTTGAAATTTTATAAATTGTCGATTAAACATAAATTTTCAAGAATCACGAGTATGTGTTCTGTAAATGTGCAAAAAAAAAAACTCGCAAATCAGAAAAAACAAGAATGGAGACAATCAACAAAAATAATTCAACAGTGCCATGCGATGACATTGAGAAATGCGATGGCATCAAGTAAATGACAAAAATTAAAATTTCTCCGTTGAATGACATAAATTGACGCAAAACAAGAAAAATATGCTGCTGTGAAGTACGCGAGGAAAATGAATTTTAATCTTCACTTGCCGATAAGGACATACATAAGTACACAAAGAGGTGTAGTAAAGGAGCTGAGGCAAATGTATGCATATAAACACGCATGAAAAACTGTATATTTTCACGTAAGTAAACCACACAAGAGAATGAAGTAAATATAAATATTGTGTAAACAACATGTGATGAAATAATAAATACAGATCATAAATAAAAAGGGAAAATAGCGAAAATCTGCTTGACTACATAAAGAGTCCCACAATTTGAAAAATTACTTACGCTCAAATGAAGAAACGTTGAAAATATGATCCACCTGCTGTATTATGGTGAACTCAATTTTTTTTTCTTTATTTTGTATGCATAAGCAAATACTACAGTAGCTAAGCTATTTAGACACAAAGTTATTATTAGATGGAAAGAAAAATAACAGCTGTTTCTATTTGCAATATTTATTAACATTGATAAGCACTAGTGCGTATTTGGTTTTTAGTTTGTTAATAGAGCTTTGGATTTACTTAGATATACGCTAGCTAAGATTTTCGATTGAATTTAATTTACTTTCTTTTATTATATTTCATCTTAGTTTATTTTACTTTATTTTATGTATTTAATTTTTCAATATTTTTCTTTTTAATTTGTTTTGATTTTTATTTTTTTATTATTATTATTTTTTTGTTTGTTTTATTTCATTTTTTTTAATCTTATTTAATATTTTTTATTTAATTTTTTATTATATTTTAATTTAATTTAATTTATTTTGTTTTATTTTATTTTTTTTATTTCATTTATTTTTTTTATTTTTATTTGATTTAAAATTTTTGATTTCATTTTATTTTTATTTCATTTTAAAATTTTTATTTTATTTTATTTTTATGATCTTTTAATTATTCTTTTTTGAGTTTTTGGCGAAGACAAGTTGAAAAATTCTACATGCAGTACCAACTACGATGATTGCAATTTCGATATTGTTGAAGGATCTTGTCAAACTGCTTTGTAATGTTGCTTAGAAATTTTTTATCACCTTTACTGCTCATCGAACCAAGGAGAGGAGATTAGGAATTTCTAATTTATTTTATTATATTTTATTTTATTTTATTTTATTTAATTTTAATTTTAATTTTAATTTATTTTATTTTATTTTATTTTATTTTATTTTATTTTATTTTATTTTATTTTATTTTATTTTATTTTATTTTATTTTATTTTATTTTATTTTATTTTATTTTATTTTATTTTATTTTATTTTATTTTATTTTATTTTATTTTATTTTATTTTATTTTATTTTATTTTATTTTATTTTATTTTATTTTATTTTATTTTATTTTATTTTATTTTATTTTATTTTATTTTATTTTATTTTATTTTATTTTATTTTATTTTATTTTATTTTATTTTATTTTATTTTATTTTATTTTATTTTATTTTATTTTATTTTATTTTATTTTATTTTATTTTATTTTATTTTATTTTATTTTATTTTATTTTATTTTATTTTATTTTATTTTATTTTATTTTATTTTATTTTATTTTATTTTATTTTATTTTATTTTATTTTATTTTATTTTATTTTATTTTATTTTATTTTATTTTATTTTATTTTATTTTATTTTATTTTATTTTATTTTATTTTATTTTATTTTATTTTATTTTATTTTATTTTATTTTATTTTATTTTATTTTATTTTATTTTATTTTATTTTATTTTATTTTATTTTATTTTATTTTATTTTATTTTATTTTATTTTATTTTATTTTATTTTATTTTATTTTATTTTATTTTATTTTATTTTATTTTATTTTATTTATTTTATTTTATTTTATTTTATTTTATTTTATTTTATTTTATTTTATTTTATTTTATTTTATTTTATTTTATTTTATTTTATTTTATTTTATTTTATTTTATTTTATTTTATTTTATTTTATTTTATTTTATTTTATTTTATTTTATTTTATTTTATTTTATTTTATTTTATTTCATGCTCTGCTCAAATCGCAGCTAAAGAGTCTGAGTGTGAAAGGAGCATGTTCTCCAAAAAAAAAAAAAAAAAAAAAAAAAAGCTGGACTTACTTTATGATTGACGCTTACTCAGAATAAGTAGACGAATAACGTAAAGCGGATTTTGTTGTAAACGAAAGCAGAAAACCAAATTAATAAAACAAAAAAAAAATGCTTATAAATAATCAACGTGGCACACTACTAAGTAGAAATTCATGCGCAATTAAAGTTCTACGAGCAAAGCTGCCACGCGCTTGCAACAAACACTCAAAAATGCTGTTATAATATAACAACGATATGAAAATAACACAATATTTCCCCATTAAATACTGCACTTCATTGCTAGTACTTTGTGGTTTTATTTTTTTGAAATACTTCATGATTATTTTTTAAGTATTATGTTGCATTCTTTTTTTTTTTTTTTTTGCTATTTTCGTTGTGCGGTTAGACATTTTTCTTTTAAGTTATGAACATTATTAAAATGAATAATTGCAAGTTGCGGTTTACACGCACACACACAAACAAACGCTCACACCGGTACCCTAGCACGAATTTAACCACCGCAGCTAACGAGCGTTGGCATAATAAATTCTCACTTTAAAATAACTGATTGCAAGCGTGTTGCTCTTTTCCTTATTCTCACATCATTACTTCCACCTACCGCATAGCAAAATTTTTGTTGTTATGTTTGGGTGGATGTGGTATGTATGTGTGTGTATCAAGGCGCCTAACACGCACTGGGGCGTATACGTAACGCAAACTACACACGTAATCTCTTGTCATGCTATAAACATATATGTATGTATGTAAGTGAGTAGACTTGTGAGTGCACTTGTATGTTATGAAATGTATGTTTGTGCTCGAAATCCATTATGAGCGAACGCGTGCGTTCACATTGCGTTGGCCCATCTATTTAAGATTCCTCTTAATACCCTTCGACATTAATATATTTCAAAAATGCACTTGAGATTATCGTAAGGAAGTTTACACTTAATAAATGTTTGTTGTCGCTGTTGTTGATATTTGTGGTTATGTGGTGAGTGGAGTATGATTCTTTACCTTATAAAATATATGTATATTGGATGCTTTCAGTTTATGCGAATTGTTTTTTTTATGTAAACAGCTTTGTACGTGATATGGGAGTAAATCAAACGAGTCGATATGAGCGCAATTAAAACTAAAGTGAAGACAATGGGAAAGACTAAGAAAAGGAAGAAGAAAAGTGAAAGGGATAGTGAAGCGAATTGGGGTAAGAGGTGTAGCATTCGAAAAATTACAACGGGTGTAAAAGTAGGTCGTCTCCCAGTTGGTGCACCCTGGGTAAGGCTAAATTACCTACATAGCCTACACGGCTAGTTTCTTGTATTGCTGGTTCTACGAGAACGGTACCAGTACTTGTGCTGTACCCATCGTGCCGAAACGACCCGGGCCGTTTTCTTATATCGACCCGGCCAAGAGCAATACACTCGGGGTGACCCTGTCTGACATTTAGGCACGGCTACACCTCGCTAAAATAACAACAACAACAACAACGATAGCCAAGAGAAAGAACAAAAAAAAAAACTGCGTAAGTGTGTTAGAATCAATGTCGCGGTCGCTTGTCACTAGCATGGCTATGGTCACTGTTATGGTCATGGCCAGGGTTAAGCAAGATTTGGTTACGTTTATGATTTCGTTATGGTTATGGTTATGATAATTGTTACGGTTGTGGTTATGAATATGGTTATGGATTTGGTTATGTTTATGGTTATGGTTATGATTATTGTTAGGGTTATGATTACGGTTATGGTTACGAATATGGTTATGGTTATGGCTATGGTTATGATTATGATTATGGTTATGTTTATGGTTATGGTTATGGTTATGGTCATGGTCATGGTAATGAGAATGTTAATGGTAATGGTTATGGTTATGGTTATGGTTATGGTTATGAATATGGTTATGGATTTGGTTACGGTTATGGTTATGAATATGGTTATGAATATGGTTATGGATTTGGTTATGGTTATGGTCTTGGTTATGGTTATGGTTTTTGCTATGGTTATGACTATGACTATGGTAATATTAATGGTTAGGGTTATGGTAATGGTTATGACTATGACTATGGTTATGTGTATGACTATGACTATGGTTATGGTTATGACTTTTACTATGGTTATGGTTATGACTTTGCTATGGTTTTGTTTATAGTTATTGTTATGGTTATGGTTATGACTATGACTATGGTTATGGTTACGACTATGACTATGGTTATAGTTATGACTATGACTATGGTTATGACTATAAATATGGTTATAGTTATGACTATGACTATGGTTATGGTTATGACTATGACTATGGTAATAGTTATGACTATGACTATGGTAATATTTATGGTTAGGGTTATGGTTATGGTTATAACAATGACTATGGTTGTAGTCATGACTATGACTATGGTAATGTTTATGGTTAGGGTTATGGTTATGGTTATTATTATTGACATTTGTATAGCTATGGCATACTAATAGTCATGGTTATTTTGATGGTTGTTTCAGTTGACATGGCTATTTTCATGGTTATTTCGGTTGTTATGGTTATTTTGATGTTTATTGTTATTGTTACGGTTATACCTAATTACGGCCACGGTTACGGTTGAGGTTATGATTACCGTTAAGGTGACGATTACGGCTAGATTTGCGATAACCATTATGGTTAAGGTGAGGTTATGGTTATAATTACATAATATGATGATTGATTTTATGTTTTTTTTCTTTTGAGGGAGGATCTTGGAGCCGCGATTAAATTCTAATAGCTTGTTTAAATTCAGTTGTCAAAGTTGTATTCAAATAAAACTTGTTGGGATTTTTTGGAAACTTCAGCTACATAATTTTCATATAACTATGTGGTCATATTTATGTACGAAAACATAGCACTTCTTTATCTTAATAAAGAATGAAACAGTGCAATCGACCAAATAATATAAGCCATCAAAAGTTATACTTCATAAATGCTTCCTTTTCTACTTTCAACAGCGAAGAATTTTATATGCTACAGCGTACTACACCTTCTACCTTCAATAAAATTAAAGTAACCAACTTTTAATTTCTAACGAATACAGAAAAAAAATATTGCCTTTATTTGCCCTCTTGAGTTACTGACGAAGTCTCTCTAAATTTTCATAAAAGTGATATGGCGTATACGTAACATTTTTTTATTAACGAATGTGAACAGATATAGAAACAAATAACTGATGCTGTAATACTATCTTATTGAACGCCATAAGTAATAAGTCTTTCAAAGTATGTGCCAGCAACAATACTGAAAATATTTTACTTTCTAATCGAGAAAATTTGAGTAAAAACAATTCAATCACAGTTACACAAAATAACCACTAAATACAATAGCAACGATTAAACAGCAAACAATAATTGGTTAAGCCGATTTAAGTGCTATTGACAATTGTTGAACGAACCGCTGAAGTGCGATGAAGTAATGCGAGAACATCGAGAAGCTTTTATTGCGTAAAACTGCACTCACTGGCAACACATGTTGATGCCTTCACACAAATGGTGCAACAGCACAACAATTTTTTTTTTTTTTTTCAGTAATCGCTTTACCCATCGGTAGAGAGTAAGCGCTGTATACCGGTCAATGCTTATAATGGCGCACAATAAAAACATCATACAGCTAAGCCGATTCACCAAAATATCGCACGAAGTAAGTAAATGGAGAGCTGCAAATGTTAAAAAGGGTATATGCAAATTCAAAGCACAAGTGCGTTTTTAAACTCGTGTAATTTTTCGTTTTTGAAACTGCTACTCGCCACCGGCAAAAATTCAACCAAGCAAATTACGTGCGGCGAAATGATGCTATAGATAGATGGCAAATGTCGTGTCGACAGTAGCGTAGATGCACAACGAAATTATTCCTGGCGATTTTGTTACATTAATATCGGTTATGGTTATATTTAAGTTATGGGTATGGTTATGGTTATGGTGCTGTTTATGTTTATGGTTATGTTTACGGATATGGTTATGGTTGTTGTTACGGTTAAAGGTATGGTTTCGGTTATGTTTATGGTTATAGTTATTGCTATAGTTATGTTTAAAGTTATGGTGATGTTTATGTTTATGGTTATGTTTACGGATATGGTTATGGTTGTTGTTACGGTTAAAGTTATAGTTATTGTTATGTTTATGGTTATGTTTATGGTAATAATTATTGCTATAGTTATGTTTATAGGTATGGTTATAGTTATGTTTACGGTTATGGATATGATCATAGTTCATGTTATGGTTATGGTAAAGCCTATAGTAATGTTTTTGGTTATTGTTTTGGTTATGGTTATAGCTATGCGTATGGTTATTGCTATGGTTATGTTTAAAGTTATGGTTATGTGTATGGTTATGGTTGCTGTTATGTTTATGATTATGGTTATGTTAAGGGGAAGAGTTATGTTAACCGGTTATGGTTATGTTTATGGTTATAGTTATATTTACCGTTATGGTTATGTTTATGGTTACGTTCACGGTTATGGTTATGTTTATGGTTATGGTGATGTTTACGGTTATGGTTATGTTTATGGTTATGGTCATGTTTACGGTTATGGTTATGTTCACGGTTATGGTTATGTTTACGGTTACGGTTATTTCTATGGTTATGGTTATGTTTACGGTTATGGTTATGTTTATGGTTATGGTAATTTTTATGGTTATGGTTATGTTTACGGTTATGGTTATGTTTATGGTTATGGTTATATTTACGGTCATTGTTATGTTTACGGTTTTCAAGAAACGTGAATATTATAAAACTTAAATGTTTTCCAGCAGGGCATTGGATGGTTAGGCCTTAAAAAACTATGCTGCCATCCCATATAATTTTATAGGTATACTAATTGGCATTTTTCGGCCGATAATATGAGATATACATATTAGCGAGTTATGGAGGATTTCAAAAACAACAGCCAATTGAAAGAAGGCAAAATAAACTACATATTTCAATTTTTTTCGTTTTTCATTGCTTTGCGTTCTCTGTATCCATATTGGCAACAATTCGACTGCAATGATCACATACTCGCCGACATCGCTTCAACTCCAACCTTCAATGACAAGATTAAAGAGTAATACCGCATATCCCCGTTGTGAAATAGAAAACTAAAATCGGTTAAGCAATGCAATACAATTCGCATACAACATCGGCTACATAATGTGCCAAATATAATCCTACTGTGCTTCATACCGCGCTTCACCTGCTGATGTTTGTGTTTTTGTTGTTGTTGTTGTTGTTGCTGTTGTTGTTGTTGTAGTTGGTTTAATTGAAATGCACTTTGCCATATATCGTTCCATGCGCGTAATTGGTTTTACATTCACATCCAAATGTATCTATTTAGAGTTTTGATAGTTATACAACAGAAAATGATGGCTAACAGGTTGCATACAAAATAGATGCGGTTGGAATAACAAAACTGTAGTTTGAATTTTTGTACGCTGAGTAAAGTCGAAGAACTTTTTCGGTTTTTTGAAATCATCTTTAATCTTCGATTTCGCAAGTAAAAGTAATCAGCTAGTTATTATATTGAAAACGACTTGAAGCTTTCGGATAAACTTCTTATATAGGTAATGTTTTATAATTCAAGTTGACATACTTAAATGTTGCCACTTGCAAGTTTTTACAGGGCTGCCACTTAATTGAGATTTTTAAAAATTGTGTGGGATAGCTAATATTAGTATCAAACGAAATGTTTTGCGACGCACTTATCAACATAGGAAGTATATTACGTTGCAAGCTATAGTTTCTCAGCGTTGCCACCTAGTAGTTTTTATAGAGTTTCCACTTGTCTGAAATAAAAGCATTGAAAAATTGCATGCAAATGATATCGAGTATCTCGGCCTCTAATTTTGAAGATTTATTTACTTACTTACATATGTTACATACATAATGTGTTTAAAGTGACTGCTGAGCTGCTTGAATATCACATGTAAAACATATTAAGGGTAATCATTTAAAGTTGCAAACTTATGGCACTTGTTGTAAACGTCGCGAAATGAACTGAGCTGTCAATTTTTGTATGAAATTTGGTTTGCGACTTAGTGGCAACTATGCGAGCCTATTTTGAGTGGCATTTGTAGCAATATAAGCCTATCGTAAAAATCGATAGCACAAATTCGGAATTTTTTGGGTTCACTACGATACTTTAAGCGATAATTTCTGAGCTTTTTTTTATCATTTCGGGATCGTTGCTGAACTTTGTTGAGATAATTTCGGCATGCTTTTCGGAACTATTTTGGGACCATTTCGAGACTTTTTTGGCATAATTTCAGTACTTTTTCGGGGTATGTTTCGCACTTTTTTGGGATCATTTCAAGATGGTTTTCGGGACTATTTTGGGATAATTTCTGGAATTTGTTGGGATCATTTCGATAGGATTTTCAGGACTGGTTTGGGATTTTTTGGGATAATTTTAGCACTTTTGTGTGTTTCGGACTTTTTTGAGATTATTTCGATATTTTTCGGGACCATTACGAAATGATTTCCGGGAACATTTTAGGACCTTTTTCGGGAGAGTTTTGAGAAAAGTGGTCCCCAAAAACAGTAATACAGAATTGGTCCCTAAAAATTCCAGAAACGATCTTAAAAAAGTTGAGAAATGATCCCGAAAAATCCTGAACCATACCCCGAAAAACAGTTCCGAAAACCACCCCGAAATGGTGGCAAAAATGTCCGAATGATCCCAGAAAAATCAAGAATGGTCCCGAAAAATTTCGGAACATATCCCGAAATGGTATGGAAAAAGTCCAAAAATTATCCCAAAATAGTCCTGCAATGATCCCAAATGAGAAGCTGGCCTAGTATGCTTTGCCATCGGGCACTCATTTAACGGTAGTGGCAACTTTGTAACTTCGCAATTATTGCATACATGCGAAATTAAA
>CAXKVI010000076.1:64540-72040 GCA_964058755.1 Campiglossa producta | reverse complement strand
AGCTTTATGTGCTGAAGCTATCTACTGGAAGACCACCTGGCTTTATCGTGCGCTTTGTATAACTTTTTTTTATTAGAGAAAAAAATAAATAACATAAACTCTTTTTTACAAATATAAACATCGTAAAAAGCAAACTTTTACGCTGAACTTGCCACAACTTTTCAAATATGTTGCTCTTAAATTAGCCAAACTTCGTTATGAGATTATATGAGTTCTTATTACATTTCTTCAGCACCACTTCAATAACGTAATACATTTTTCACTTGAAAATATACTGAGTACACTTTTTAAATTCGTTCACCCTTTTTTTGCCAAAGACAAATTAGATTTTTCAATCATGCAACATTCACTTTTCGTTCATGGCGACGTTCGCAACATATTCTCCATGCCACGTTGTGCACGAGTGCATGCGGTTGCTTACTAAAATGCTTTACAACCAGACAAACGCAACAATTTCGCTTTAGTTTTTCGCTCTACTCTTTTCTTTCGCATATTTTCGTCAAAACGATTTGCCAAAAAAAGAACCGCTCAACGTATGTGTGGCCAAGAAATGTTTAGGATAAAAATTACGCTTCATTTATTTTGTTAAGATTTCTTGCGATTGCACGTATGCACTGATGGAAGCTAAGCAATGCTTGCTGACAGTAAATACTTACACATGTATGTATGTATATTTATAACTACCCAGCAAACCATAAGAGCTCTAAATGAGCGCATATGGGACTCTTTCCTCTAAGCGCTCACATTCATAATGAGTTCATAAAACAATCATAAACAGTCATAAAATGCTCGTATTTGAGTGGCTTTTCCTATGAAACTGGTCATTCATAAATGAGCTCTCAGTCTTATGCATAAAAGATTCTTTTTCGAATGTTCTTATGAGCTCTGAAAAGAGCGCATGAAAGAGTCTTTTCCGAATGATTTTTTGTACGAATTAAGAGCTTCCTTTTCTTCTTAATTTTTATTAATTTCTTTCCAATTTTAATTTTTCCTTTCCTTTCTCATGACTTCTCCCATTCATTTTTCCTATCCCTTGCACTTTAAATTTTCCTTTTAAATATGTAGAAACAAATAGGTAAACATTCATTGCATATCTAACATTCAAATATTGTTCATTATTTGTTTTCTTACAAAAACTTATTTCAAAAAGAAAAATCATAACGTACTTGAATCCATATAATGAAAGCAAAAGGTATTTATAGGGACTCACTCAGAAAAACTCATAAAACAATCATATTTATGTACACGCTCATAAAAGCTCACATAACGATCATAATTATGGGCATGTTCTGAAAAAACTCATAAAAAGGCTCATATTAGAGCTCAGATATAAGAGCGCTCCGAAGCTGGTTTGCTGGGTATAGTTATCGAGGTTGCCATATTGGGCATATTGTAGCCCTAGGACTCAATTTCTTAAATTTAACTTTTATTTTAATTCGTTTTTTTATACCTTTCATGAACATGAAATGGTATTATAACTTTGGTCCGATGTTTGTAAGTATGAGAAGAAGAAGAGATAGACCCATCAATAAGTATACCGAAATGATCAGGATGACGAGATGAGTTGATTTAGCCATGTCCGTCTGTCCGTCTGTCTGTCTGTTTGAACGCAAACTAGTCCCTCAGTTTTTGAGATATTTGGCTGAAATTTTGTATGCGGCCACCATTTTCCAATATAGGAATCATTTGTCGGAACCAGCAAGATCGGGGCGATATTACATATAGCTCCCGTAACTCCTGTAATTAAACACGTAGAAACGTGAAATTTTGGAAGCACCGCTATTTTTATATGTAAAATACCGATGTTGAAAATCATTGAGATGGGATAAATATTTCACATAGCCCCCATATAATCGATTGTTCCGATAAACGGATTTTGGGCTATAACTCCTGTAATTAAAGAGGAAGGAACGTGAAATTTTGAAAGTATTGCTATTTTTGTATATGAAATATCGATGTTGAAAATCATTGAGATGGGATATATATTTCACATAGCTCCCATACAATCGATTATTCCGATAAACGGATTTTGGCCTATAACTCTTGTAATTAAACACGTAGGAACGTGAAATTTTGGAAGTATCACTATTTTTATATGTGAAATATCGATGTCGAAAATCATCGAGATGGGATAAATATTTCACATAGCCCCCATACAACCGATTGTTCCGATAAACGGATTTTGGTAGATAACTCCTGTAATTATATAGGTAGAAACGTGAAATTTCGTAACTATGGCTATTTTAGAATGTGGAATGTCGATGTTAAAAATCAATGAGATTGGACCAATATAACACATCGCCCCCATATAATCGATAGTTCCGATAATTTCGGTATGAGCGGAAGTTAAATTCACACAGGCTGTACTGGGATCAAACAGTGAAAATCGTTACGCTTATTCATGAAAGGTATTTAGCCTTCGGCACAGCCGAAGACAACTTTCCTTACTTGTTTTTAATTGTCTGATGGCCCACATTGTCCAGTCTGGTTTCTATTTGTGGCTGTGGAGTAATCGAGCGGCGTTTCTTTGCAGGAAGCTCATCGGTATAGTCTAATTCGTTCGTCACTCCTTACTTTTTCAGCCCACTGTCCTCTTTGCAGAGCCTTATCAGCCTTCAGTTTCTTTGCTACTGGTCCAATGCGATTTATCATCACAGTCTCAGTCAGAAAAATACTATCATTTTTTTCTAGCAAAATGTCGGCTAGTTTTAGACTAGTAAAAAACCTGTCTGTGTACAGGACGAAGCTGTTTACAACTGTGCGACAAAGTTTTTCTACTATGAATGCTTCTAGTTCTAGACTTTTCACAACCTCTTGGGGCAAAGTATTTTTGCCAACATAGATCTCAAAATCCAACACCAGCCCATCTCAGGAAGCCAGTACAAAGTTCTTAAAACCAAGAGTATTTGGCTTAAACGGCACATATTGGCGAAATTTACATCGTCCAACAAAAGCAATCATTTGTTCGTCTATGGACATATGCTTAGACCGTGGCAACTTATGGTATTTCTTCAAAATTGAGTCTATTAGTGGTCTTATTTTCCATAGTTTGTCATCAGCATTTGGCTTATTTATAATCTACAAAGTGTAGATGATTACGAAGCTCAAAAAATCTGTCTCGGTTCATTGTATCCGCAATAATAGGCACACATAAATCTCAATTCCAGTAAAGCTTACCTTGAGGATATTTTAGGTTGCAAAATTAATCATTTCAATAGCGCTCGTATTCAATGATTTTAAATCCCGCTTTTGTGTGGAATATAGGAGGCTCTGCTTTGCTACTAACTCCCACAATTCTAGGCCCAGATACTCAAAAAAGCGGTACAATATATTCATGTTTGAAGTACCCTCCGAAACAAGTACATTCTCTGAAATGTCTGTCCCACGATTAGTCATCTCAGCAGTGAGCCACAACGCTGAACGTAGTGTGTTCTGTGATTCCTCTTCTGAATTCGTCTCGTTCTGTATAAGTTCCACACCAGCATCTTCTTCGCTATCCATTTCCATGACATCTGCAACTTCTTCGCCGACTATTTCCATGATATCTGAAGGTAGATACTCATCATCGCTATCTCCAGAGAAGTCCAAGTCGCTATCTCCAGAGAAGTAAAGCCTCAAATTCTCGGTCGTCCATGTTAAAACTGAATCTCGGTCATACATTACACAAAACTAATGTTTAGTCCTGAGGTACACATATATGCACCACAGAAAATAAGGAAAAATTTAAAACTTACCTTTTCACACGATATTCCAACACTTGAACGGTAGTATCCACTTTGAATTACCAATTAAAACTGAACAATTGATTTTTTATAGAATTTCAAAGTTACTGAGTAGGCGTCTCTTGTAAAAATTCTCAACTGTCAAATTCAAATTAGATAAATACATAAAAAATGCGTATTTAGGGACACCTAGTGATAAATAGTGGAAACTTTGATAGCTTTAGAAGTATTTGCATTACAAACATTTACCAAAAGATGTCACTAAAATGTTTAAGTTCTATGAAATTTAAAGTGCACATATGAGTGGCTCACTGCCATCCTTGCCTAAACCTCGAAATTTTTTATATGGAGTTATTATGCTATACTACTTAGAAATACTCCAAAGAGAGAGAAGAGAGAGAATAGATTCTTTAAATATTGTTTTTTTCGCATAATAAAGATTGTGAGGGTTAAGTATTTCTGGCCTTAGGCTGTTTAATTTTTAATTATCTATTAACTTTGTCACTAATTATTAGGAAATTACTAAATTGAGGGTTAGGCAAGGATGGCACTGAGCCACTCATATATGTGTACCCAGGGTCGGTAGAGGCTTGACTATCTCGGGAACCGCTTGACCGATTTGGACGAAATTTTGAATGTAGATAGTATGGCTAATTCAAAGACTATCCACTTGGGGGTTGCCACCTGGGGCGGTTTCAGGGTTGCCACCTTTCTCAATTTTATTTTTGTTTTGTGGCTAAATATGCCGTTATGGGTATCAAATGAGAGGTATTTGCAGCGACATACCAACTAAAATATTTTGGGTAATTTTTGCAGCATGGTAACATTTTTAGATAATTTTGGGATCATTTTGGGATCATTTTGGCGTACATTTAAGGGTGTTTTTAGGATCATTTTGGAATCATTTTTGGATCATTTTGGGATCATTTTAGGGTCATTTTGGGTTCAACTACGTATCATTTTGACACATTTAAGGGTATTTTTGGGATCATTTTAGGATTATTTTGGGATAAGTAAAGTTAGCGCTAAATTGAAAGCACCGAGCAGAATCGGTCAGCCAGGTACTATTATTTTTATTTACTAGATGTTTACATGAAAACTACGCACTACTTTAAAAATATAATCAGAAATGCAACGATTTCGACAGAGAAAATATCGAGGTGGCATCTCATAAGCGATGTTTACCAATTTCATACGAATTTACTTCCCTGGGGGAAATGCAAACAGAAAAATTATGTAGAGTGTCCCTTAGCTACTACCCATTTTTTAGCCAGGGATTGGAAAAATAAATATAGACCCTATTGGCGGTCTCGAATCGAAAGTTTTTTTCTAAGGTGTTTAATGACCGGTTTTTTAGTGCGAGATAAACTCCAGTCAACTTTATGGTTTAAATTGCACTGTACCAATGGAGAAACCTGGTTGGCACACTCCACAAAACGTCTCCAATAAAAATTGAATATACATTGAATAGTAGACACCTCAACCCAAATTTCCTGCGGGACATATACATATGTATTTTTAAGTATGTGTGTGTAGACATTTTTACACAGTTACAACTAGTAATTTAAAATGCGAACACGATATTGCACGTTGCATGTGACTGTTTTGTTAAAAGTTTTACTGCAATAAAATTGCCACTGCAGTAATCTGTATAGATGTAAGCTGGTGAATAAAGATAAAGTATAGACGACAACAAAAAAAAAAGAAAGCAGATTTGAGCTGCCTTTTGAGAATATTACATATTGACAAGATTTTGATATAACCAAAGCAGTTGTTTGCATCAATGCATCGTCGTCACAGCCAAATTGAATTTATTGAGTTACGAAACGAAATTTTGTGTTGCTGTGTAACCTTGGTCTTGATGGATGACAAAAAAATAGATCCACAATAACAAAAACTAAACAACATGACAATATACTTTTTTTCTGCGGCAAATATAAGTTCAAATTGTCTTTCGATAGAAAAATCACTTGTGTACAAACGTGAAGATATACCATATATTTATGAAGACATGCATGGATGAATGTGTTCCTTAGCGGAAAGTAGGTAGCAGCCACGTTGTACAACCCGTGCTGTAAGTGACGGCTATCGAAGGGAATAAGAATAAATAAAGGAATAATATAGTTGAGGCGGGAAAAGCATGAGTTTGAAGAGTTGAAAATGCTGGCTGACAGCAAAATTACTCGAAAATTTTACCAAAAAATCTGACTTATGTGTGTTGGAAGGTTTTATGAACGATATGTAAGTAACGAGCAACAGTTGTGCTTATTGATAAATACCTAAAAATTTAGCCCACTTGGGCTCTAAGAAATTGCTTGCTTTTCTTTGAAAACATGCACCCCACTTGTATCTGTTCAAATTTAAAAAATTTATTACAATTGGTATGACAAAAGTTTCAAAACCAAAGTCGCCGAGCTTGCTATTGATTTAGCGCTAACTTATCTTACCCAAAATGATCCCAAAATAATACTAAAATGATCCCAAAACAACCCCAAAAAGTCTATCCATGCGCCACTTAGCGTAATTTTTTCGATCAGATATTTGTTTTTGAGATTTTCAGCATGTTTCAATTATCTCGACCAGCGCGCCATCTATCAAAAATTTTAATTTAACAAATTGTATTTTTATCGAGTTATGTACTACATATACGCTAATTTTCAAGTTCCTAGTTCGCCAGGAAATTAGTTAAAGGGCGATAGCCACCGGAAAGTTACTCAAAAATGGATCGTAAGATTCCCTTTCATCTGCTAGGTTCGATGACCAGTAAAGCTGATAAAAAAAATTCTAAGCAACAATACAAAACGGGTTGACAAGATCCTTCAACAAGATCGAAACTGCAATCATCGTAGTTGGTATTGTTTGTAGCATTTTTCAACTTGTTTTCGCCAAAAACTCAAAAGAATAATTTGATAAAAGTTGTTCGACTGATCAAAAGTCCACAAAATTTTCAAAGTTCCTAAATATTATGACCAATAACAACAATAACTAAAGATCTGAATTATGCATTTTTTATTTTGAAAAAAATTTTCACAACACAAAAACATATTTTTTTGTCCCAGCTTAGAAATTAGAATCCTTCTAAGTGCAGATTTACCTTAGAATTCGAAAGAAATATGTTGGAAAGACCGATGGCAGTAAAAAAGGTGCCATTAAAAAAAAAAAAAAAATTGAACGAAGAGAACAAAGTTTGTAGGCGGCAATGAGATTGTAGAATATAAAAGAGAAAAGCAAAAAAAAAATTAAAGCAACTGCAGCGTTTCGTGATATTTCACAATGGTCTATGGCCGACAGCTACGGATGCGAGCATAATGACATTATTTCTATAGAGTTGGCTTGAAGCAATGCGCTACTTTCGTGCGAAATCGTTATAAACAGTTTTACACCTCTTGCGCTTCGTCGCATTGTTTGCTAAATTGCCATTTGTATATGTATGTATGTATGTATGTGTGTATTTATATAGAAAAGGAATATATAACGGGTATTAAGAGTTACCGTGAACAAGCGAACAAATGAGCTAATTATAGTTTCGTATTTAATGAGTGAATCGGCGGAAAGCATTAGCGGTTGACGGACAGTGGCACGGTATGTATGGCGAGCAGCAATAAAAGGAAATGAAATGTTGGACGAATGGGGCAACTTCGGAAATTAAAAAATGGTTATTAAATTATATGATTTTTTTGTGAGGAAAAACTTAATACTCATAGTAGGAAGGAAATTGCATGGACAAGCGGGCGTCTTTGTAAATGTGCGAACATTTATTGCTTTGTTCGTGAGGCAA
>CAXKVI010000076.1:52500-61840 GCA_964058755.1 Campiglossa producta | reverse complement strand
AGGAAAATTACTTTTAGTGCTTTCAAATTGCTGAATTCTGCCTTTCTTTGACATGCGTTCTCGATTACTCCGAAACCTTCGGAGCAAAAAAAAAATGAATTTCACTACAATCAATCTCATCGTTTGTAGTTCACAAAAATGCAAAAAAAGTTTGAGTTTTTTCAAAGCGGGTTCCAGCGTGATGTGCATTAGGCCATATCTCCGAAACCTTTGGAGCAAAAAAAAAATTTTTTTTCGGATAAAAAACTACAAACGATTTAAAACATATTTCAACAAAAAAAAACCAAAATTTACTTCATTTGCTTGGTTTCTGCACAATATATTGTATTTTCGGAGTAACTATAAAAGCTACAAAAAAAAAAATTTCACTACAATCAATTTTGTCGTTTGTAGTTGTAGGAAAATTACTTTTAGTGCTTTCAAATTGCTGAATTCTGCCTTTTTTTGACATGCGTTCTCGATTACTCCGAAACCTTCGGAGCAAAAAAAAAATGAATTTCACTACAATCAATCTCATCGTTTGTAGTTCACAAAAATGCAAAAAAAGTTTGAGTTTTTTCAAAGCGGGTTCCAGCGTGATGTGCATTAGGCCATATCTCCGAAACCCTTTGGAGCAAAAAAAAATATTTTTTCGGATAAAAAACTACAAACGATTTAAAACATATTTCAACAAAAAAAAACCAAAATTTACTTCATTTGCTTGGTTTCTGCACAATATATTGTATTTTCGGAGTAACTATAAAAGCTACAAAAAAAAAAATTTCACTACAATCAATTTTGTCGTTTGTAGTTGTAGGAAAAGTACTTTTAGTGCTTTCAAATTGCTGAATTCTGCCTTTTTTTAACATGCGTTTTCGATATCTCCGAAACCTTTGGAGCAAAAAAAAAATGAATTTCACTACAATCAATCTCATCGTTTGTAGTTCACAAAAATGCAAAAAAAGTTTGAGTTTTTCAAAGCGGTTCCAGCGTGATGTGCATTAGGCCATATCTCCGAAACCTTTGGAGCAAAAAAATTTTTTTTTCGTATAAAAAACTACAAACGATTTAAACATATTTTAACAAAAAAAAACTCAAATTTACTTAGTTTGCTTGGTTTCTGCACAATGTATTATATTTTCGGAGTAACTATAAGAACTACAAAAAAATGAGTTTCACTACAATCAATCTCGTCGTTTGTAGTTGACGAAAGTGCAAAAAAAATTTGAATTTTTTCAAAGCGGTTCCAACGTGATGGAGCTTCATTTTGGTATCATTTAGCAATAGTTTTGGGAACATTATGGACCGTTTTGATGGCATTTGGAATAGAGGATAGTATGCTTTTATTCTAAGGCCTTTCAGGGGGGTGGGGAGGGGGCGGTTTACAGGGATGCCACTTATCTAATTTATTTATTTAATTTATCTACTTTCAGCCGCCATACCAACCACTTATGTCTTCTTAAATGAGTTGGCGCCTAGGGTTGCCACCTTATCGCCTTTTGATTTATTTCTTCGTACATGCCGATGAATTTTGTTTGTGTATTGTATACTTCATTCTAAGATTTTAAGTTGTCACCTATTTTATATTTTTTCGGAAATCCTTTTGAAAAGTTTATGTTGGTGAGTAAAAATATTAGAAACAAGTGAGGAAAGCTGTCTTCGGCTGTGCGTCACGATCCCAAATACAACCTGTGTTAATTTAACTTTAGCTCATACCGAAATTATCGGAACAATCGATTATATGGGGGCGATGTGATATGTTGGTCCAATCTCAACTGATTTTTAACATCAACATTCCACTTTGTAAAAGAACAATAGTTACGAAATTTCACGTTCCTACATATCTAATTACAGGAGTTATCTTTCACGTTTCTACCTGTGTAATTGCAGAAGTTATAGCCCAAAATCCGTTTATCAGAACAATCGAACCAAACTTCAGCCAAATTCCTCAAAAATTGATGGGCTAGTTGCGTTCAAACAGACCGACGGACATACGGACATGGCTAAATCAACTCATCTCGTCATCCTGATCATTTCGGTATACTTATTGATTGATGAGTCCATCTCTTCTTCTTCTCATACCTTCAAAACATCGGACCAAAGTTATAATACCATTTCATCTTCATGAAAGGTCTAAAAAATGTAGGAATCGAAAATACCGACCAAGTTCGATCACTCTGGTACTGAGTATTTGTTAAAGAGGCACTGCTTAGTTCCTAGTCTGAGTATATTAACAATTGTTATTAGTTATTCCCACTGGGTGTATGGACAACCTAATGCGCGCGCTGTCAACCTTATCAAACAAATAAAAATACTTTACAGAGTGGCAGCGTTAGAAATAGTAACATTCATACCGATATAGCTCTTTTTAAGCACCTTATTCGCAACTTAGAAACAAACTTTTAATATCCGACAACATGTTGTGTACTTTGCACATGCTTCACCCTTGCAAACGCTACATGCAGTTATGCTTTGAATTAATTTCCACTTTGTAACGGAGCGTAGTGAGGTGGGCGTGTTTGCACATATGTATGTTTGTGTGTGTGTGTGTGCCTTGGTAAATCCAACTCGTAAATTATTAAAAGCGTAGCATGGTTAAGAAAAATTGCACAGCAACTAATACAGCAATTAAAGAGAAGAAGAATAGCAGGGTAGAGAAGTAGTCAACTATAAATAAATGCAATTCAAATAGAGCACTAACTTCATGCAGTGCAATTCCGCATTTTTGCAAGCACGCCCTGAAATATGTTATTGCATTTTGTGGCTTTTTCCATGGTGAATGGTGCACTTGAAATTTGCAAAACGTTTTGTTTGTGTGCGTTATAGCATAACATATGTGGTGTAGAAAAGCGTATTTGTTGTTGTTGTAGGCTACCATTTGTGGTTTGTTGTTTAATTTATGTATTCGTTGAATTTTCACTTCCTGTCTAGTCACAGCAAAAGACGCCCTCTAAGGTGCAATTAGTTTGAAAGGCTTTGCTGAATGCTAAAGTGAGCTTTACCAATAGCGAGTGGTGTTGATGTTGGTATTTGTGTTTCAGTTGGTGTTGGTTATTGTGGTACACAGGCAAATATATGCCTTCTTGCTTATGAATCCTTGTATCACATAAAGCAATTCACATATGCATATGCGCATATACTTAAGTATAAATTTATAATTTATTAATACATCTTTGTATAGCACAAAATTTATGTTTATGCGCGTTTGCAGCTGTTTTGTACATTCGTAGCAGCTTAAGGCATTTGCCGCTCATACCAACCCATTTTGGTTGCATTAACACGCCACATGCCATCAGCAGCTACACGCCCATACGGTTCTTGTATGTACAATCACTGCATGCAGCTGCAGCTAAGCAATTGAAATTTTCTAATTAAATTGCCACAAGTTTTGCCAAGTAAACGAACAATAAGAAACAAAAATGAAATAAAATGTATGGTTCAGCTCTTAGGTAAACATATATTTTCTGTGGTGAATGCAAAATATTTACTCCAGGAAATGTTCCCATGCGTAGAACGAGAGTGATACGAAGAACTATTAAGTTGGTGGTACTGGAACAGGCCTAGGCACCTAGTGGGCCAATTGTCCAGAAATCTGAGAACCAAATTTACACAGACTATTATGCTCAGTTTCTCACCTGCAAGCAACGACTCAACAACAACAGAGCAACAAGAGATAACGTACTGAAACTCGTTGTGAAAGTAATTAGGTTTCACGTACTCAATGATTTTTAGCAAAAGCTTAAATCGAGACCAAATCCAAAATGTCTCAGGCCCATAACACTTTCGAGACAATATCGTAACCATTACCGCAACCTCTAAGAATGTTTTTTCGCAAAACCAAAACAAACAAGCAAGGAAGTCTAAGTTCGGGTAAAACAAACATAAAGTATCCAGCGATTTCTACCAGTTTCATCAGGAATATTTCCTATAACACCATGAAACCCAAAAACAAAAAATAAAAAAATTATTCATTATTTTAAGAATTTTGAGTGATGAGTGACCTTTGGTGTAACCTCGGGACGATTTCCGGGATCATCACGGTTTCATATCATACGATGTCATATCATATGATGTCATATCATATGATGTCATATCACATGATGACATATCGTATGATGACATATCATATGATGTCATATCGTATGATGACATATCATATGATGTCATATCATATGATGTCATATCATATGATGTCATATCACATGATGTCATATGGTATGATGTCATATCATATGATGCCATATCAGATGATGTCATATCATATGATGCCATATCGTATGATGACATATCATATGATGTCATATCATATGATGTCATATCATATGATGTCATATCATATGATGTAATATTTCGGGACCATTTTCGGTGTCATATCATACGATGTCATATCATATGATGTCATATTATACGATGTCCACATATTATATGATATGACATCAATATGATATGACATCGTATGATATGACACCGAAAATGGTCCCGAAACGATCCAGAAAATGGTCCCGATGTTACGCCAAATGTATTGCGCATATGGGTATAATTTTCCGGGGTCTCGATGGACAAATTTTTCATTTGTAAATAACTGATTAAAAATGAAGTTTTATTGTTATTCAAGAAATCCATAAATAAAAATAACGCGTTATCATCACTCAACATTTCTTGAATGATGAATAACAAATCATTTTATTCAATAATCGCTTGAAATAAAAATATCACTTTGATTTTTATGTATAAAAATAACCGGTCACTCATCACTCAAAATTAAAAAAAAATGAATAATTTTTTATTTTTATTTTTTTCGTCACTCGTCACTCAAAAATAAAATTTTGACCATCCCTGATGAAACCTTACAAATTTCATTATTCTACCATAATCAGTTTGAAAGTTATGACCAGTGGAATTTTTAGAAATGTCCTTCTAAAAAGTTTAACAGGAAATCACAATAGAAGGACCAAGAGGATAATCTACCAAATTATACTATTTTAGCTATATACCTTACCGAATTATGTCAATTTATGTGATTTTCGAATTTTTCCAATTCCATCAGGTATACTCCCTATAATAGAATGGCTAGGGCTCAGAGAAGGGTAAGAGGGGGTAGGGGTTGTCAAGTGATAGCCTATGCTGACGATCTAGCAAACCTCTTGAGGGAAAAGTTTCTTAGTACCGTAAGGGACGTTCTGCAAGGGTATCTGGGTATCGTGACAGAGTGGTTCAAATCCTGTTGACTCGCTGTCAACCCAAGTAAAGCGGAACTAGTCCTCTTCACGAGAAGGTATAAGATTGACGATTTTGTACTGCTCTCTATTGGGGGAGTACCGTTGGTGTTTTCTGAAAAAGTTAAGTACCTAAAGGTTATCCTGGATAAGAAACTGTCCTGGAAGCTGAATGTAGAGGACAGTGCCAGAAAGTCTTCAGTCGCTATCTACTGGTGCCGGGGGCCTTTGGAAAACGATGGGGTCTCTCTACGAGGATGGTTTACTGAATGTATGAGATGATGGTGAAACCTATCCTATTTTATGAGGTAGCGGTCTGGTGGGGCGTACTAGACACGGTTTCTTCCACGAAAAAGATGGTCACGGTGCCCACTCCTACCCTGGCATTGAATGTTATGCTCAATCTGTACCCAGTTGACCTTGTAGGAAAAATAGGCGCGGCTCGGCCGCTTATGGTTGCGTTCAACTATTTTAAGGAATTATTTGGTGCTAGGCCACTGGCAATTTCCATGCGGATTTCTTGGGCAGAGCGGGTACTCTCGAAACAGATGTGGCTGTCTGGGGTATTCCTCTTACCGCCTGTTGTCTGCTTCTGGGCAGGTGGTCTTCGAAACAGTTAAGCAAGGTACATCTTCCCATGATAATTGGGGTGTTGACGGGGCACTTTGATCCGTATATCGAGTTCAGGATGGAACGAGGAGTGGAAGTGGATACAACTTGATGTAAATTCAAGCAGCATTTTACAGCTGAAAAGGATCCTGGACCTCAAGAAACAGAAATTACAAAAGGCCGGAATCGAAACAAAACTACAACCTGAAGTGATTTTAATAGGTATTTTGAATATCTAAGGGAACTGAAACCTGAAGCGAACAGAAAAGACAGCGGAGCTGAACATGGGCGAAACTGAAACCCGAAGAGAATCTGATACGTAAAATGTACAGAGAAGACCCAAAATCATACCGAAGATATGGAATTGAAAATCGAGTCCAGAACAGAATTGTTACTTGAATAAAATTGTATTCGAAATTCTAAATCGCGATGGGAGAGGAACGGAACAAAAAAGACATTGGAATCTAAGTAGAATAGGATTTAATCCGTGAGTCAAAACCCGAACAATAATGCAACCTAAAGTGAATTTAGTACGAAATTTTAAGTTGGAACAAAACGATAACAGAAAAGAAACTAAAACGGAAAAAAATGGATTCAATCTATAAAGAAAAATCGGAATTTTGTATCTCCAAAAAGATTTTTGCGCCAAACATCTTTTCCAATTTGTGGTGTGCTGGTTTGAATTTTGTTAATACAAATTGGTGGGACCTTTTATTTTCTGGCGACTCCGAACGGGATCTTCAAAGCAGATGAATGTTTGCTGATTAGCCTTCATCCTTGGTGTCATCAATGCTCTCGAAAAGTTCGCAAAAAAAAATAGTTTTCTAAATAATTTTTGATGTTGCTTTTACCGAGATGTGATCACGGGATATTGGTTTCGGAGGCCGAGCATACTACCACTACATCACGTCTCCCTAACACATCTCTATACATATATTCATATGAGCATCACACATATTTGTATCAAAAATTGAAAACTAAGTACCTACAACCTACTTTCGTAAGTAAACTAATTTGACAAGTTTCACAAATACTTTATCAAGTATTTTCGCAAAACTTTAATTTGTTGCTCTTTTTTCCACTAAAAAACTTTGGCTAATCGAACTCTGCAAAGTAATAAATATTTTAAAGATTTATTTCAGTAGATAGTGTTCACACGAGTGTGGCGCAACCACCTGCAAGCGTATGTTTATTACTTGTCAATCCTCTCGCAAAAAGTTCAAATTTGTTTACTTAAGTTGTTGCTTAATTTAGCTACTTTCGTAGAGTAATTCAGTGCACACAACTTAAATAAGTAAGTAGGTAGTAATATTGTTGGTGGTAAATAATTGTGCAGCTGCTTCATGGTTTTTTGTTTCTCATGTGCATGCGATTTCTTATTAGTTTGCGAGTTACTTATTTACGTAAACCTTTATTTTAGTAGGGGTAGAAGTAGAGTAATGCAAGTCGAGTGAGCAGTGAATTCGCCTAAAAAGATTATTGATATTTTAACATCTTTGCGTTGGGGGTCTGTCCATAAAAAGTTACATTCTATGTATTTTTTTCTTGTGAATGTAAAATGGAAACTAAGGAAAAGCTAAGGAAGGGAAAGGAAAGGAGAGGAAAAAAGGGAAAGGAACGGAAGGGAAAGGAAAGGAATGGAAAGGAAAGGAAAGGAAAGGAAAGGAAAGGAAAGGAAAGGAAAGGAAAGGAAAGGAAAGGAAAGGAAAGGAAAGGAAAGGAAAGGAAAGGAAAGGAAAGGAAAGGAAAGGAAAGGAAAGGAAAGGAAAGGAAAGGAAAGGAAAGGAAAGGAAAGGAAAGGAAAGGAAAGGAAAGGAAAGGAAAGGAAAGGAAAGGAAAGGAAAGGAAAGGAAAGGAAAGGAAAGGAAAGGAAAGGAAAGGAAAGGAAAGGAAAGGAAAGGAAAGGAAAGGAAAGGAAAGGAAAGGAAAGGAAAGGAAAGGAAAGGAAAGGAAAGGAAAGGAAAGGAAAGGAAAGGAAAGGAAAGGAAAGGAAAGGAAAGGAAAGGAAAGGAAAGGAAAGGAAAGGAAAGGAAAGGAAAGGAAAGGAAAGGAAAGGAAAGGAAAGGAAAGGAAAGGAAAGGAAAGGAAAGGAAAGGAAAGGAAAGGAAAGGAAAGGAAAGGTAAGGAAACTAAAAGTAGAGAAGGGAAGGAAAACGATCATATTCGTTCTATTTTATTTTTTTTTTTTTATTTATTTCTTTCTTTTTTAATTATTTTTCTTCTTATTTTTTATTTTACTTTTATTCTCTTTTATTTTACTTTATTAAAATTTTTTATATATTTATTTATTTCTCATATATTTTTGTTTATTTTTTGATTTTTGATGGCCTTAATTATTTAAAAATGTAGAATTTTATGAGCTCGAAGCCTTGATTTGAATAAAATACTCAGTTAATATTTATATACTGAAGTCGAAATATCGACCAAATAAATATACGAAAATTAATTGAGTGTTTTATTCAAATCAAGGCCTCGAGCTCATAAAATTCTACATATTTGTCTTTTTTTTTTTCATTCCATTTTTATACCCAGCTGTACTTGTACACAGGGTATTATAACTTTTTTTAGGATAACGGTTGGTTGTACAGGTATAAAGGAATCGAGATAGATATAGACTTCCATATATCAATATGATCAGGATCGAAAAAAAATTTGATTGATCCATGTCCGTCCGTCTGTCCGTCCGTCCGTCCGTCCGTCCGTCCGTCCGTCCGTCCGTCCGTCTGTCCGTTAACACGATAACTTGAGCAAATAATGAGATATCTTCACCAAATTTGGCATGCGTACTTATTTGGGTTCAGAATAGATTGCTATTGAAAATGGGTAAAATCGGACCATAACCACGCCCCTTTTTCGATATCGAAAATTTCGAAAAACGTATAAAATGGGTTAATTCAATATTAGAAGCAGCTACAATGATAAAATTTGCAATATGTATTGATTTAGATGTTCTAAAGCCGATTTTATAAAAAATTTTGAAAAGGGGGCGTGGTACCGCCCACGTATATTTGAAGAAATTTTAAAATTTTGACTCTTAATAACTTCAGAACAGTTTATGCTAGTATAACGAAATTTCGTAGAGGACATACTATTGTTGTGGTAAATTCAGCTATAGAAAATAAACGAAATCGCTTCGCGACCACGCCTACTTTTTCATAAAAGTTATATTGAAAGGAGGTGGAAATATTGAAAAGTCCATATCTAATTAACTGATTTCGCTATAATAATATAATTTGGTACATACATCAACTTTCATATTCTTTACATCATTTTTTCAAAATTTTGGAAAGTGGGCGTGGCACCGCCCACTTATGAGTCAAGCAATTTTTATTAATTTTAACACCATTAACTATACAAAACAAAGAATAACAGCATTTTATGTGCACAGCTGGGTATGTAATGTTCGGTTTCACCCGAACTTAGACTTCCTTACTTGTTTTTATTTCATTATTTTATATATTTTTATATTCTTTTTATCTATTATTTAATTTAATTTAATTTTATTTTATTATTTTGATTTGTTTATTTTTATGTTG
>CAXKVI010000076.1:32500-50000 GCA_964058755.1 Campiglossa producta | reverse complement strand
TTATTTTATTTTTTTTTATTTTATTTTATTTTACTTTTTTATTTTTTTTTCTTTTAATTTAATTTTATTATGTTTTATTATTATTAGTACCTGGGTGACCGAGCTTGCTCGGTGCTATCAATTTAGTGCTAACTTTACTTACCAACCTTGTGAGGATGTGTTACACTGTCCTTTATATGTGGGCAAATTATTAAAATTTTGTAATTTTCGTAGCCGTAATGGACTTTTTGCGGACAACCCTACTTGAAAATATTTTAGTTTTTATGTCAGCGAAAATACCTTTCATTTGATACCCATATTGGCATATCTAGCTCCATAAGTAAAAAAAATTAAATTGGTGGCAACCCTGTAAACCACCCCAAGTGGCAACCCCAAAGTGTATAGTCTTAGAATCAATCATACTATATATGTGCCAAATTTCATCCCATTCGGTCTAGCGGTTCTCGAGATAGTACCGCACCTAAAAATATTCTCCGGTAAGGTGGCAACCCTAGGTTACAACCCTACTTGAAAATATTTTATTTGATATGCCAGCGAAAATACCTTTCATTTGATCTATGCCCATATTCCGTGTAGCATATAGAAAATATGACGCGGACTTATGTAAAAGATATGTAAATTGGCACACTTAAAGCAAAAAATCAAATCGAAATAGTACAGACTGTTTCGGGATCATTTCGGTGTCATAACATACGATGTCATATCATATGAATGTCATATCATATGATGTCATATCATATGATGTCATATCATATGATGTCATATCATATGATGTCATATAACATGATGTCATATCATATGATGACATATCATATGATGTCATATCATATGATGTAATATCATATGAATGTCATATCATATGATGTCATATCATATGAATGTGATATCATATGATGTCATATCATATGATGTCATATCATATAATGTCATATCATATGATGTCTAGCTCCATAAATAAAACAACTTAAGTAGGTGGCAACCCGGTAAACCGCCCCAAGTGGCAACCCCAAAGTGTATAGTTTTAGAATCAATCATACTATCTATATGCCAAACTTCATCCCAATCGGTCAAGCGGTTCTCGAGATAGTACCGGACCTACAAATATACAAATATACAAGTTTAGCTCGTTTAAAGTTATTAGATTAGTATTATTTTTTTTTATTTATTTTTTTTTGTTCCATAATCTTTTAGTTTGTTCCAAAAAAACCAATCCTAATTTGTTGTACAGTGTTATTTTAATATTTCAAAGTGCTTTAATCACAACAACTTTCAAAAGCACCCAAAAATTATTCAATGATAGTAGGAGTTAAGATTACGTTCTGATCATGCGGTCACATTAGCCATTAAATTAATGTCGACAGCGTAATTTAAGCTATTGTCTGCGGAAATTCTAATCACGCTGTCGAGATTGTAGAGCTTTTCCCAAAATTCATTTAACAATTCATTGTGGTAAAGCATCCGTTCTTAACAAACCATGACAACGCACACCACCAACAAAAACAACAACAAGAGCATAATATTAAACATTTCAACCGCATATGCAAACATAGACAACACACGGGTTAAAGCTGATTCAAGAAGCAAATGACCGAGTTCGTGTCCGGACTTTGGGGTAAACTCAAAGCGACTGTGCATTTTAATCATTTCAAACGACAATTTGCACTACAAAACAATACTCGCATTGTAAATAGAATCTTTCTAGCACAAAGTAACAAATGGACATGGCTGAATATATGTGCATATGTATGTAATGTCTCGTATTTATAAGAATTCGTACTGTCCATAAAATGTCATGTAGCCAGAGGTAACAGAAGTATAAGTGGAAACAGTTGAACCGTTCAACCTACTGTGACCGCACAAACTCATTTGACTAAATGTTAATGTGTCCGTTATGCTCTGCTTCATTCACTTTGTGTTGTACCGTTAAGGTGGGGGTTTGGTCGCAAGCGCAACGTTTGAGGGAGCATTGTGAGTAATGCTGCTGCCGCAAGATGAAGATATGCTTGCGGGTGATTTCAGTGCTAGAGTAAAGAAAAGTCTCGCTTGTCGTATTTAAGTGTGGCTTCTGCTCGTTGTATTATTATATTTTATGTTAGTTTAGACTTACGAGATTGCTTTAGGTATGTATGTATTAAGGTGAGCAGTGGTGCACGCGCAGTAGATGGGAGGAGGTCTAGTGTAGTGTCTCGTATAAATTTAATTAACTCGTTTAAGTTTTTAAAAAATTTTAATTTTCGTCTCTAGGTGATTTTGACCCCCACTAAAGGCTTCGAGGGTACGTTCAAAATTCTGAACCTGCAGTTTGTGTAGGCTTGATAAAGTCCACAACATACATATGTTATTTTGAAAGCGATGGATAGCTTGCCGGTGGCACTCCTGTTCCACTTCAATCAAAGTTTGACTACGACACTGTCTCTACGTCAACTTTGTTTTAAGACTCCTTTGTTTTATTTGATCTTTTATAGGAATGTATCTTTTCATGTCTCTAGTAGATATGCATGTATAAATATTTCAAACTTTACCTAACTCACGCTTAGCACACTTACAATAGCAGGTCTTTTGCTCAATTTGTTTGTCATTTGTGCCTTTTGCTTGCTTGCTTTTGTTCCCTTTTTGACTTTTGCACTTTATTTACTATTGCGTATCTATGTATGTATGTACAGTCTATGTGCATGTAGCAGATTATTTGCTTGCCTCAAATTGTTTCGGACAATGAATTGAATCGTTCCAATTCTGTCATTATGTGGCAGACTAACAACCAGAAGTGGCCGGTTGATAGATGAACGAAGTAAAGGCTTAGAAATAATTTAACTCAATGCCTTGAGGAAAGCAATTCAAAGCGAGTGAATGGCTTAAAAGGATTCAGGGGTAATAAAATAAAGAAAATTTATAAATAAGTGCATAGCAATGTATGTTTGCAGAATGACTTTTCTTTGGATGCACCCATCCAGACTTAAATAAATAAGACACTTGAAATATTTATAGATGGCTATGTGAAAGGCCTGAGAAAGTAAATACATGTACCAGAGAAGAGTTTTCTTACAATCCGAAGCCAATTTTAAGGCCAAATTTAATTTCTAAAATTTGTATTAAGTTTTTTTTAGCATCTTTAACTTTTCATACATACATTAACATTAACATTAACATTAACATTAACATTAACATTAACATTAACATTAACATTAACATTAACATTAACATTAACATTAACATTAACATTAACATTAACATTAACATTAACATTAACATTAACATTAACATTAACATTAACATTAACATTAACATTAACATTAACATTAACATTAACATTAACATTAACATTAACATTAACATTAACATTAACATTAACATTAACATTAACATTAACATTAACATTAACATTAACATTAACATTAACATTAACATTAACATTAACATTAACATTAACATTAACATTAACATTAACATTAACATTAACATTAACATTAACATTAACATTAACATTAACATTAACATTAACATTAACATTAACATTAACATTAACATTAACATTAACACTAACATTAACATTAAATTTAACTTAAATTTTTGCCGTTTCACTTTTCCTTCAATTTTCCCTCACATAGTTATTAAAAAGATGCTATAAAAACTTTCAACTCAAACTGCAATGAAACACCCCACATCCTCATCTGTTTGTATGCGTACAAGCAAGATATAATTTTGTATCATTGCGGCTTACATGCCATACGGATACATTATATGCTGGCGGATTTACAGCATTTACTGCTACAATAAAAAGTACAAGTGCCTGCCACATGGCATTTATTATTATTTTTCATTTTACATCATTTGTGATTGCAAGTCCAAAAGCGCGTATAAAAAAAAAGCTGAACTATCTAAATGCAATTGAGAAGTATTCTACGCCGAATTAAGCTTAATACGAATTTCTCGATTACAAATTCCAGATATGCGCTTCTGCACTTACTGTCACAGCTTTGATACTTTTATGAATATTCGCATGCACGTATGTAAGAGTTTATACTTGCCTACAATATTTTACTGTTACAATGTACATGACCAAAGGCAAATGAATAATAACAACCTACTACAAAATGTGTCATTTGGCGTACAAGCCAGGATTAGTAAGGCTGCAAAGCTCTACAAAAGAATTTCAAGGGAAAAAAGACAAAACATAACGAAATTTTATTTTTCCTAAGCTTCTGAGCTTTACAAATCCACAGCTCATGCAACACTTAGATTGCAGTTCAAGCTGAGACCAGCACGAACACACACGCATTAACACATTTATACATAAATTTTGAAATAGAAAGGCTAACTGCTGTGTATGTACCTTTGACTCTAATGCAAATAATTCCAATTTCCTAATCCCTACAAAAAGTCGCACAGATTCAACAGACAGAAAACATGCGTACTTACAGAAGTGAGAAAATATATTTTTATGAAGGCTAGTTAGACTCCGCAGTCTTCGTTCTCTACAAAATAGATTTATGTTGAACTCATTTCCAAACGGTATTTTCTATATTCGAAAAATAAATTTTGTATGAAAGGTGCCACGTCCCATCTTCCCAGGAACATTTTTAGAGATATTGCGCCTTAAAATTCACATAAGTATGTATAGGAGATACCACGCCTTTTCTCCATTCACAGAAAAAAATGGTACTGTTAAATGTTAAATTGACCGAATTTTGGTTATGTGAAGGAAATTTTTCCTTGAGTGAATAGTCATAGATCTGTCAATTATTAATTAGCAAAATTTGGTAAAACTTGAAAAAACTAAATTCTAGTTAAATCAACAGCGAAGGGACTGTCAATTTAAATTTATGGCATAATCCGATTAAATTTCGTAGAACTGGCAGAGTTTTTGTTGATCAAACAAAATTTTGTGTTGAAACAACAAACACCTGCAGTTGCAGGTGGCATTATGGAAGACACCTCCGTTCAGCAATCAAATAGTGTGAGCTCGATTCTCTGGTATGGTGGTGTAATTTGGAATAAAATTAAATAAAAAATTTTTTGTCACTACCTCAAAAGCAAGTGAGAAAATAAATCGACAAAATACATTTTTTTTACAGAAACAAAAAAATGACTATTATCGATAAATGTAGAAAATTTAGCATTGTAGAGTAGACCGGGTCCAAGAAAAAAGTTGCAAAAGTCCGCCCCTAAATTTCAAGGTTATGTTGAGAGGATTTCGGGAAATTTTATTTATTTTTTGATCCTTGCAAAAAACGCCCAAATGATGTTTTTATTGTAACTTTTTTATTTTACATCCGATTTTTAAAAATGATATGTCAACATTTTTATTTCGATAGCCCGCATAATTCTTCTGAATGTCCTTTCGGGCTCGGAAGTCGTTTTGACATAGTTATGGCAGCTAAGTGCGTTTAAGGTCCTTAAAGTATCCTTTTTTGTCTCACCTAAAGAAAGTGCTCCGAAATTCATGATAAAAACAGGACAGTCAGAAGAATTATACTGGCTGTTTAAATAAAAATTTTGACATATCACTTTTAAAAATCGGATGTAAAATAAAAAAAGTTACAAAAAAAACCATTTGGGCTGTTTTTGTAAGAAAAAAAAAAAAAAATTCCCGAAATCCTTTCACCATAATCTTAAAATTTGTGGGCGGACTTTTGTAACTTTTTTTAAGTATGGGGCCCGAACCGGTCTAATGTAGAGCATATTTGCATGAAATTTATTTAATTTTTTAATTTTATTTTATTATATTTAAATAAATTTTTTATTTTTTTTTTATTTTTTTTCCTTTTTTTATTTTATTTTATTTAATTTTATTTTATTTTATTTTATTTTATTTTATTTTATTTTATTTTATTTTATTTTATTTTATTTTATTTTATTTTATTTTATTTTATTTTATTTTATTTTATTTTATTTTATTTTATTTTATTTTATTTTATTTTTTTTTATTTTATTTTATTTTATTTTATTTTATTTTATTTTATTTTATTTTATTTTATTTTATTTTATTTTATTTTATTTTATTTTATTTTATTTTATTTTATTTTATTTTATTTTATTTTATTTTATTTTATTTTATTTTATTTTACTTAATTTAATTTTTTTTTTTTTTTTTTTTTTTTTAAATAAAAATTTTTTTTTAAATTAAAATAAAATAATTAAAAAGCGAACGTTATTCTGAATACTGCCCCACTTGCATGATATTTTTCAGGCAATGTATACCTTAGTTGTTTAGTTTTACATCGTAAATTGGATATGCAATACAATTTTTTTTACACTCCGTCAATTGAAATGCTTTTATTGCTTTTAGTCTCAAAGTTCAATTGTAATTAACTGTAATTCAATCAAACGTTTTACCTTGCATTTTGCTCAATTTAAGATTTAGTTTTTGTTTTTAATTGCTCAATAGTTGCCATGTTTTCGCTTACATTTCCATTTTGAGTTTTGACTACACTTTGTTTGTTCTACTTTTACATGGAAGTGAATGAAAAGTTTTTACGGCTATCAGATTATAGGTACACCGATAAATACATATACATACAAATGTAGCCCTACCAGAGCATACATGTTTATATGTACATTGTACATATATATGAGTAGAGATGAAATACATTTAACTGAGCACTGCTATTGAGCTGTGAATCTTCTAGGAATTTTTTTTTTTTTTTTCAAGTTTATTTATTTTTTTTATTTTTTTTATTTTCATTAATTTTTTTTTTTAATTTTATTTAATTCTTTTTATTTTATCTTATTTAAATTTATTTTAATTTTTGATTTTATTTGGTTTCACTTTATAGTAATTTTTTTTTTTTTAATTTTTTTTCTTTTTTTAATTTTTTTTTAATTTTTTTTATTTAATTTTGTTTCTTTTTTATTTTAGTTTGTTTCTCTCGAACTTGTGTATATACTAAATATAGCTTATAGATTTTCCTGCAGGGTATTTATGAATGCATGCTCATACATATGTATACATATGCATTTCTATGCACATAACACATTTGACTTTATAGCATTGTACTCTTTTTACTGCATGCTCGTTTTCATCTACATTTTTTTTGTATGTATGTATATATTTTGTTGGTTATTGAATTGCTCATTTTCATTTCGAACAATTCTATAGTCAGAGGTAAAAATACAGTTTAGTCAAACTTTCCCTTTTGCAGTTCGTGCCAACCTGGCTTCTAATCCCTAATTAAGCATTGTTAACAAAATGCCAAGCATATTGTTTGTACAACCAAAGCATGAACCTAATCATGTACTTACATACCAATTCACATACGTATCTACTTCCATTTTCGTTTGGTTAGCACTTTTTGTATTTGATTGCGCTTTTGCCCTCGATTGTTTTATTTTTTTGTATGTCTGAAAAATCAGAAACAAGTTTTGTGCTTTGAAATAAAGAAAGTGAAATTAAGTTTGTATGAAACGATAGAAAATTAAAAAAAAAAAAATAAATGCACTTTTTTGTAGCAGGGTTATTCAATGTATATCAAGCATGAGTAGTACGATGGGTCAAAAAATAAATATAGATAGTGGTGGGTTCACTGAAAATGAAGGAAAATGATAAAATAAAATTCTGGTTGAAATTATACTAGTTCAGGTTTAATGCTTTTTGGATTAGTATGGGGACTAGTATATTTTTTTGAAATCATTCTAGTTCAGGTTCAATGCTTTTGAACTAGTATGAAACTAGTACTTTACAACCAGTATATTTCTTGTAATACTTGGGTGACCGAGCTTGCTCGGTACTATCAATTAAGCGCTAACTTTACTTACTCAAAATGATCCAAAAATGACCCTAAAATAATCCCAAAATAATCATAAAATGATCCCAAAACGACCCAAAAGTTATTCTAAAATGATCCCAATATGACCCCAAAATTATTTCAAGTTGCCGAAAAATTATTCCACAATGACAACAAAGACACCCAAAATGTTCCGAAAATGACCCAAAATGACTCCAAAATGATGCGAAAATTACCCCAAAAAAAATTAATCCAAAATTGAACCCAAACTTATCTCAAAATAACCCCAAAATTATCCCAAAGTAACCCCTAAATGGTCCCAAAATGATTCTAAAATATGTATCTATACAATACAAATACAATATGGAAAAATGGTAACCCTGGGCGGCAGACCTACTTGAAAATATTTTAGTTGGTATGTCGGCGAAAATACCTTTCATTTGGGACCCATATTGGCATATATCACTCCATAATTTAAAAAAAATTAGGTAGATTGAACCCTTTTCACAGCCAAGTGGATAGTCTTAGAATAAATCATACTATCTATATGCCAAATTTCATCCAAATCGGTCGATCGTACCGGATATACAAATATACAAATATACTTCGGTAAGGTGGCAACCTTATGTGGCAACCCTACTTGCAAACATTTTAATTGGTATGTCCCCGAAAATACCTTTCATTTGATACCCATATTGGCATATCTTGCTAGAAAATTTAAAAAATTGAGATAGTTGGCAACCCTGTAAACCGTCCTAGGTGGCGACCCCCAAGTGAATAGTCTTAGAACCAACAGTACTATCTCAATGCCAAATTTTGAGCTGTAAGATGCTGGCACCCCATTGGTCGAAATTTAAAAAAGATTTTATGCCAAATAATTGGTCACTAATTCGTCATATACAGGGTGCCTGCGGAAGTAAATTTAAAAACGTCATACAAAATTTTCTATGGCTGACCAATTAGTGAGACCTGCTGACCAATTATGACCAATTAGTGACCAATTATTTGGCATACTAACTTTTCCAAATTTCGACCAATGGGGTGCCAGCATCTTACAGCTCAAATTTCGTCCCAATCGGTAAAGCGGTTCTCGAGATAGTACCGGATATACAAATATACTGCGGTAAGGTGGCAACCCTAGGCGGCAACCCTACTTGCAAATATTTTAGTTGCTATGTCGCCGAAAGTAAAAAAATTGAGATAGGTGGTAAATCTGTAAATCCCCCAATAGAATCAATTGTACTATATCAATGCCAAATTTCATCCCAATCGGTCAAGCGGTTCTCGCGATTGTACCGGATATGCAAATATACTGTGGTAAGGTGGCAAGCCTGGATATTTGAGAGAAAAGTTCTCCGGAAGATTTATGGTCCTTCCCGTGATGCCAACGGCGAGTATAGAAGGAAACTTAACGATGAGCTGTACGAGCTCTACGCAGAGCTGACCATAGTCCAGCGAATTAAAGCCCAAAGACTCCGCTGGCTGGGCCATGTTATGCGAATGGACAAAGAAGCTCCAGCACAGAAGGTTTTCCTATCGTCGCCTGAATTCGGCAGCAGAGGAAGGGGGAGGCCTCGACTGAGATGGAAACAACAGGTGGAGGATGACTTGAACTCCCTTGGGGTTTCCAATTGGCGTCCGTTATCGCTAAAAAGGAATGACTGGCGTGCTTTGATACGAAACGGCCAAAATCGCTTAGGCGGTTAAGCGCCAATAAATGATGATGATGAAGGTGACAAGCCTAGGTGGCTACCCTTCTAAATGTTATGTAGTTTGCAACCAGTTGCTTTTGCTGCAGAGATGCGCCATCCTAATGAGCAGATTTCACATGTTTTATTCAGTATTTCTTGACCCCCTCGATTCAACCGGTTTGTTTCATACATGGACTCATATTTAGTCTTACACACAGAGAAAATTGAGCTGGTAATGGATAAGAAATGACAGTGATTTCGTCATATCAACCAAAATATGGGTTGATTCAACCAAAATCACGGTCAATTCTTATCCATTCCTAGCTCATTTTTATCTGTGTATGTAACTTTTTACTCAGTGAGCAATTCAGGAAAAGCAACAATTCAGGAGCAGGCAAACCTTTAAAAGCTGTATACAGCACTGTTGATTTTCTCATTTGATCTCAAAAGAAAGTAAAATTTCGTTACGCTATGAAATCATAAAGTAGCTGCATTATTTTGCCTCACAGCACGTACATAAGCAGCAACGTCAACGTCAAAATAACTTAAAGTTTTCAAAGAAGAAATTCATATTTCCAAAGAAGGATAAAATTGCATGTTTTTGGGAAGCTGAAATTCTAAGCCCCAAAAAAAACATTTCAAACTCATTTACATTGCTCAACATATCGTTATAAAAACCAGAAGCAAAAAAGCTGAAGAAAACGCTTTAGCAACTTCTACCAAACTCATGCTGAAAACAATGCTTACTCTAAATAATAGACAGCTACATCAAAGAAACAACTACATGAAATAAAAACAAAACAAAAAGTGCGTCTCTTAGACTCACAACATGAAGCAATACAAGGAGGTGTCGTTCGTTGTCTTAAGAAACTGCATTGTTGGCACAAAACAAAATGCAAAGGCATCAAACTTTAGTGTACAGTACAGTGTCATGTCTAAGCATGTAATAAAATGGTAGAGGAGGAAAAGCTGTAGCACAGTTGCACATCAAAACTGAAAGAAAACTGCATAAAAATAAAGTGAAATGGAACACAAAGTGAATTTTGTTTGCCACTTTCGCTGCAATGAATATATTTAGTTTTATATCGTCTAACACTTACTTACACTTTCGAGTCATATTATAAATGTTTTTATTGTTACTCTGTCACTTGTAGTTGTTCTTGTTGTTGCAAAATGCAAATTTCATGAAGCTTTAGTAAGCTCGCTCAGTCGAGTTTACTGTGCATGTAGTAGGTCTGAGCGTAAAAGCCATTGCTTGTGTTGCAACAAAGCTTGAGTGCTGATGCAGTGAGAAAATTATGTGAACTATTGGAAGGGAATGTATTCATATAAACTGATTTTTTTTAATACTTAAGTAGCAAAGAGTTATATACAGAAAAAAATGCATGTGTTTATTCTCACTTTCTATTTTCTGGTCACTCCTAAATATATTAAACTCATCCTTAATCGCATTTAGAGAATATTGGCCCGCAATACTGTTGCTGATTATTGTCGCTCCGGTAATTCGCTCGAACTTTCGGCAGCTAATAATATGTAGCTGAAACATTTTATTCATAACTAAACATCAAGTGGTTAAATCTCCACCACTAAAGCGGCCCAAAATCATTTATTTTCCATCCATATACAAATATTTATTTAGTTTTCTTTAATTCAATTTAATTTAATCTTATTGAATTTAATTTATTTTCATTTCATATTAATTTCAATAATATAGTTTATTTTAAATTAATTTTATTTATTTTATTTTATCTAATTTTATTTTATTTTAATAATTTTCTTTTATTGAATTTAATTTTATTTCATTTTATATTAATTTATTTAATTTAGTTTATTTTAATTTTATTCAATTTATTTTTAAATTATTTTATTTTATTTTATTTTATTTTATTTTATTTTATTTTATTTTATTTTATTTTATTTTATTTTATTTTGTTTTATTTTATTTTATTTTATTTTATTTTATTTTATTTTATTTTATTTTATTTTATTTTATTTTATTTTATTTTATTTTATTTTATTTTATTTTATTTTATTTTATTTTATTTTATTTTATTTTATTTTATTTTATTTTATTTTATTTTATTTTATTTTATTTTATTTTATTTTATTTTATTTTATTTTATTTTATTTTATTTTATTTTATTTTATTTTATTTTATTTTATTTTATTTTATTTTATTTTATTTTATTTTATTTTATTTTATTTTATTTTATTTTATTTTATTTTATTTTATTTTATTTTATTTTATTTTATTTTATTTTATTTTATTTTATTTTATTTTATTTTATTTTATTTTATTTTATTTTATTTTATTTTATTTTATTTTATTTTATTTTATTTTATTTTATTTTATTTTATTTTATTTTATTTTATTTTATTTTATTTTATTTTATTTTATTTTATTTTATTTTATTTTATTTTATTTTATTTTATTTTATTTTATTTTATTTTATTTTATTTTATTTTATTTTATTTTATTTTATTTTATTTTATTTTATTTTATTTTATTTTATTTTATTTTATTTTATTTTATTTTATTTTATTTTATTTTATTTTATTTTATTTTATTTTATTTTATTTTATTTTATTTTATTTTATTTTATTTTATTTTATTTTATTTTATTTTATTTTATTTTATTTTATTTTATTTTATTTTATTTTATTTTATTTTTTTTTTTTTTATTTTATTTTTTTTTTTATTATATAATTATTTTTATTTTATTTTATTTTATTACGTACTACAATGGTTGTTGCACATGGCGTATGAGCAACATTTCAATCTTCTATGACGGCTTTAGAGAAAAGAGGAACTTCATTTTCAGTTAGTGTTTTAGAATAATTTTCAGTGAGAATATGTAAATACACTTTTACATGCATATAAATTTTTATATTTTTGTAAATACTCCTGAGAGTAGAGAGAAATGCACTTTATCAGAAACAAAACAAAATAAAAAAGAAAACCAAAACAAAAAAAAAAAACTAAACAAACTGCATTCTAGAAATTTTGAAAAATTCATCAAAACAAGACAGCATTTAGGATGAGGTAAATAAAAAATGCATTAGAAAAATGAATAAATAATAATAGCACAGAAAATCAACAAACGAACGAGCCAATATTCACGGAAATAGGTGCAAACATCCGTTGGCTGCAGTTGACAGCAATGCGTCGGATGCAATATGAAACGTGCTCGTCTGCGGTGCGACGGGTTAAATATGCATAGAAACATATGTGCATACAGACTACAGACAGATGCATCTAAAAGCACGATTCAGCCGTGCTGAAAGGACTATGAGCAACATTTTCAAAAAAAAAAAAACAAGCGTTGAAACTTAGAAATGAAAACACCTGAAACATTAATGCATTGTGGATATAAACAAAACACAATAGCGGCAGGCACTGTAGTAGTAGCTCGATTACAAAACAAACAAACCTACTATGGGTTTATGACCTGAATTTTTTGTTTGTAACCCTTCTTTTTTGCTGATTTTTTTTTTATTTTTATTTTTTGCAAATAAAATAGAAAAACAGAAAAACAAAATTTCCATGAAAAAAGTATTAGAATTTGAAATAAAAAAATGACAAGCGAAAATTTTTATAAAACGTGCGCGTTATTCTCGACCTTTTTGGTTAAAAGGTGAATGGTGTATAAAGTTGTGGTGTTAGTTTTGGTATAAATTTCAAACGAACTAGCAATGCACATCGGATGTGGCGCATTTTTCCAACGTCGTATGCATATTGAAATAAAAAGCATTGCTTTTAGCTGGCAAGATTCTTCAAGCGTTAGAGGAAATATTACGGCTTTCGATGGGCTTATAAGTATAGACACAAGTTAGAAATACCTATTAACCTATCTTTGGGACTATCACGAGATTCGATTTTATTTTTTTTTTTTACTTCATATTACTTTATTTTGCTTTATTTTATTTATGATAAGTGCCCTTGAGTAAGGCCGAAATTACGTAATCATGGTGGCTTTTAATTGTTGTTTCTTTTCCATCTTGTTCACTTATAATAAAAACACAGAATAATTTAGGAAAAATTATTCACCAAACGGTCAAAAGTCCACCAAATTTTCAAAGATTTTTATTTTATTTTATATTATTTTAGAATTTTAGAAATAAAATAAAATAAAATAAAATAAAATAAAATAAAATAAAATAAAATAAAATAAAATAAAATAAAATAAAATAAAATAAAATAAAATAAAATAAAATAAAATTAGATAAAATAAAATAAAATAAAATAAAATAAAATAAAATAAAATAAAATAAAATAAAATAAAATAAAATAGGTAGGTAGGTTCAAGTGGCTGCCGCAGAGGCACACTTAGGCCAGTTTTGAAGGCCGGTTGTGATACCACCAACACAAGGAAAGTCAGCCCCGGGACCCAGCCATATGGAAAATCCCTGAGTTGTTGGGATTTTCCACATAGCAGAATCCCGGGACTGACACTCCTAAACCGACACCGTTACTCCTCCTCGAACCACTTAGATGACTTTATGAAGCCCATCAAGTCCTTTATGTCCAGTTCACAAAAAGCGCGTTCTCACGCCGCTTAAAGCCGGACAGTTGCAGATGAGGTGCTCCACCGTTTCCTCCTCCTCATCATCTTTGCAACTCCTGCAGCATCGTCGGTAGGGCACACTTAGCCTTTCTGCATGCCTACCAATGAGGCAGTGACCGGTTAATACCCCTATCAATATGCAGATTTCCCTCCTACTTAGGGCATAAATGCGTCTAGACCTTTTAAGATCCCATTTTGGCCAGGTTTGTTTCGATATCCGACACCCTGGGGATTGCAGCCATCTTTCGTTGGCTTGACGGAGTGTGTGCTCCTTCAGCATTAGTTTGCATGTGGCAAACGGCATACCTAAGCGCTCTTTAACCCGAAGAACCTGCTTGGTCGTGCCCTGCCTGGCAAGCTCGTCTGCCTTACAGTTTCCCTCAATGTCCCTATGTCCCGGGACCCATATGAGGTTTACGCGGTTCTGTTGGGCCATCTCCTGAAGAGATCGACGACAGCTGAGCGTCAGTTCAGAGTTGAACGTGTATGAGCCAAGGGATTTGATTGCCGCCTGGCTATCGCTGAAAATAGTGATATCTCCTCCGATAACACGTTTGCTTACCCAGGCCGCGGCGTCCCGGATTGCCGAGACTTCCGCCTGGAAGACGCTACAATGATCAGGTAGTCTGAAGGAGAGTTCAAGGTCCAAATCCCTTGAATAAACCCCTCCTCCAACTCTGCCGTCCAACTTCGAGCCGTCGGTGTATATGGAAGTGCCACCATTTGTTTCGGGACACCAATCCGTCCTCTCCCAGTCTTCTCTGCTGGGAATGTTTATTTTGAAGCAGCTATCCCCGACTGTAGTGGTCGCACAACGATCTGTGCTTAAAGGGAGAAAGCTGTAAGATTCCAGAATACTGTAGTGTCCAATAGTACCCGCACCCCAACTGGAGGTTTCTCTTAGGCGCAGAGCTGATGCCGCCGCTGACCGAAACCCTTCCAGATCAAGTGGCAAAATGCCCAGAATGGCCTGGAGGGCTTCGTTGGGCGTTGTCCTTAGCGCACCGCTTATACAGATCATATTGGATCTATGGACTTTCCGCAACAGATTCAGGTATGTTGTCTTGCTCAGTGCCGGCCACCATACGACGACTCCATACAGCATGATTGGGCGAATGATGGCCGTGTAGATCCAACTGCATACTCTAGGGCTGAGCCCCCATTTTTTGCCAATGGCTCTTTTGCATGTGTAAAGAGCGATGCAAGCTTTCTTCTGGCGCTGAAGAACATTCTCCTTCCAATTCAGTTTCCTGTCCAGAACTATGCCTAGAAACTTGGCCTTATCCGACAAGCCCAGGCGCGTGCCATCTAGTTCTGGTAGGCTTAGTGGCGGTATTTTGTACCGGTTGGTGAAGAGGACAAGTTCCACTTTCCCCGGGTTGATACTAAGTCCGCAGCGAGAGGACCACCTCGAAACCTCTCGCAGTGCTACTTGCATCAGGTCACACAGAGTTTGTGGGAACTTGCCTCTGAATGCAATAGCTAAATCGTCTGCGTATGCCACTATCTTCCCGCCCCCCCAGCTTGTGTCACGTAGCAACGAGTTGACTGTGAGGTTCCATAAAAGCGGGGAAAGAACACCACCCTGGGGCGTTCCCCTTGTGACATAGCGTGATAACTCGACCGTACCAAGTGAAGAAGCTATTTTCCTTCCTCTTAGAAGTTGGTCAATTAAACCAGTTAGAGGTCTATCTACGCCCAGATTAGTTAGAGCGGAGTTGATCGCCTCCGGGCTTATATTGTTGAAAGCCCCCTCAATGTCTAAGAAGGCCACGAGACAGTAGTCCTTTTCACACAGCGATTTCTCAATGACAGATACTAGGCTGTGCAGAGCAGTTTCTGTTGATTTACTCTTGGTGTATGCAAGCTGATAGCTAGAAATAAGGTTGCTATCAATAGTCGTTGAAAGGTAGTCGCTTAGTATCCTCTCAAAGGTTTTGAGTACAAAGGACGAGAGACTGATCGGTCTGTAATCTTTTGGCTCGTAGTGGGATGCCTTCCCAGCCTTAGGGATAAACACTACCGTGGCGCTTCTCCAGGAGCCCGGAATGTGGTTGAGAGCCAGGCAGGCTGTGAAGAGAAATACCAGCCATTTAGCTGATGTCTCCAACGTGTTTATAAGTTGCGCGGGGATAATCCCGTCCGGCCCGGCACCCTTATACGGTTCAAAGCTCTTAACTGCCCACCTTACTCTTTCCTCAGTGATGGGTATATTTACTGCCAGGTTTGTTGCAGGTGCTAGTGGTGCATCATGCAGATTCCCCGGAAAATGTGTATTCAAGAGCAGCTCAAGGGTTTCCTCTTCCGTGCTGGTCCAGGATCCGTCAGGCTTTCGCAAATAGCTGATGGTTGTTTGACTTTTCGAGAGGACTCGTCTAAGTCTCGCTGTGTCGTCGACCTTTTCGACGCCAGTGCAGAAATTTCTCCACGAGGTTCTCTTCGCCTGTCTCAGAGCTTTTTTGTAGGCCCTTAGTTTAGCTTTATATTCATGCCAATGAGGCTCAGAGCCGAAGCTCTTGGCCTTGTTAAATTGTTTCCGGCATGATATTCGGAGCGAGTCCAAATCGTAGGACCACCAATGTGGCCTGTGTTTACCGCGTGGTTTTGGCACTGGACAAGCCTGTCCTAGAGCATTTGAGAGCGCCGATGTAAATGTAGTAACAAGATCCTCCAGCTCCTCTACTGATGAGGGGGCTTGTGAGGGCAGTACTGGTAGGTCTCTGTCTAATATTATAATAAAATAACATAAAATAAAATAAAATAAAATAAAATAAAATAAAATAAAATAAAATAAAATAAAATAAAATAAAATAAAATAAAATAAAATAAAATAAAATAAAATAAAATAAAATAAAATAAAATAAAATAAAATAAAATAAAATAAAATAAAATAAAATAAAATAAAATAAAATAAAATAAAATAAAATAAAATAAAATAAAATAAAATAAAATAAAATAAAATAAAATAAAATAAAATAAAATAAAATAAAATAAAATAAAATAAAATAAAATAAAATAAAATAAAATAAAATAAAATAAAATAAAATAAAATAAAATAAAATAAAATAAAATAAAATAAAATAAAATAAAATAAAATAAAATAAAATAAAATAAAATAAAATAAAATAAAAATAAAATAAAATAAAATAAAATATACCTGATATTTACTCAGGATCTCATTTAAAGGATCAAAAGTTGTAGCGCATGCCGAAAAATGTTAACTAAATGTGAAAATGTGGTTACTGATTTAAGGAATAATTATCCTCTCAGGACATGGAAATAGTGTCCTTTAAAATTATTTGTTTTACAAGTCCAAAAAATGTATATAAAAATATTAAAGGATAACCTAAAATGTGGACAGGATATACATACCTAGAAATTTATGTTCCAATGTGGGTATCAAATGAAAGGTGTTCATGCGGCAATAAAAGTAGTGTAACTTTTATTTCATCATCTCTATTCGTTTCGGAAATGTGAACAAAAAACATGAATACAATTTACCTGAACTTTTCTTGCTTGTATA
>CAXKVI010000076.1:22500-30000 GCA_964058755.1 Campiglossa producta | reverse complement strand
ATAAGAAAGGAAGGAACCATTTTTTCACTTAAAGTGCCAAAAATGGTGATTTTTTGAAAATTTTGTATGGGGACCCCCACAGGTGGGATCTTAGGGGGTGTGCCACTGGCATGGGTGGGTGGCCCTACAAAGTTAGTGGGAGTCGGTCAAAATTTGCCCCTACCCAAAAGTTCGACCCAAATTGGGGGACATCAGAATTCGTTTTAGAGGTATGGTTCCTTCCGCAAAGTTTTTTATTTTGATCCCTAGAATATGATTTTCATAGAGCAATGGGCCATTTATTTGCCTCCCCGCATATCGACCCGACCTAATATGTATATATAGACGAAGTGCATTGAAAACTAAAAAGAAAACAGAAAAACAGTAAAAATTATTAATGCGAATGACACGCTTGAGCTCACTCAGCAGATGTCACATAGTCATGCAACAATAAACACATCTACATAAATGCATGCATACATACATACATAAGTACTTACATAAATATTTAATAAATAATAAAGAACACTAATAAAATGTTTTACAACTTGATAGTGCTTTGAACAACTGTTTTAATACTGAATAAATAACATATTTATTGAATTATGACACATGTCATTAAGCATTGTTATGGAAAAATAATTGTAATTGCTCATACGACGTGTAGCACCAGCGGTCTTTACAAACACTTATTTATGTATGTATGTGTCAATGGACGTGAGCGCGAGTATATGTCAAATGTAACTCTATATGTATGTAGTATGTGTGCGAATGCCGCAAGCAAAACAGAATTACATAAGTGAAATAAATGGCTATTAATTTGATTTTTGTATTGTTTCACGTAGATGGGGGTGCGATAAGTTCTTGAATTGCTAAGTAGTTAGTTGATATGTATTTATGTATGTATGCTACAGTTTGTAAATTTATGTTCAGATTTTTGTTTTACTCGCTTGTCATTTACTGAATTTATTGCCATTGTAAAGCGAACAGAATTGTAAAAATTGATTTGGGATATGTGGAGCTCAAATGGAATGAAAAATTATATTTTAAAATGCCGATATTAAGCTGATTGAATAAAAAGGATGTAAGTGTACGTTGGGGGTTTCGGAAAATATTTTTTTTTTTTTGTTTTATTTTATTTTATCAGCCAGTCTAGAAAACATAGACTCAATTTCAAAACCAATTTGGAATTTTTGCATTCTTACCGCAAACGCTCATACTCAAATGAAATTTATTATTTATTGCTATATGGCAAATGCGGGCACCTGAGCCTCTTTGAATGGTTCAATAGCGTACATTTCGCTTTTGAGCTAAAAACTTAGCTATTGATTAAGAAATTTCACATTAAAATAATAATTCGCAAGATCATAGTAACATATGTATATATACATACATATGAATGCATATGGGTCATTCCATGCCAAATCGACAAAATTTTTACCTGACCCTCTTTGATTTCGGTAAAAATTTGCTATCTTTTTCCACCATCCGAAACGTTTTTTTTTTAAATGCTGTAACTTTTTCAAAAATCGAATGTTTGGGATCATTTTTTTTTTAATTTTTGTTTTTAAATGAAGTTTTCGGAAAAAAAATAAAAAAATTTTAAAAGCCCAGATATATAATTTTTTTTTTTTTCGAAAAAAAGTCCGACCCTTTTTTTATTTTTATTTTTATTTTTTTAAAAACTACAACTAATTCTGCAATAAGCCTCGCTGATAACAAGATGTGCCTACAATCACTTCTATTTTTTTTTTTTTTTTGATTGAAAAAAAAATTTTTTTTTCTCAATTTGGCTCATTTTATATACTTTTTTAATGAATTTTTTTTTTCAATCAAAAAAAAAAAAAAAAAAATAGAGCGATTGTCTCTCTGACTTGTTATTAGCGGGGTTATTGCAGAATTAGTTGGAGTTTAAAAAAAATAAAAATAAAATTAAAAAAGGGTCGTTCCCTTTTTTCGAAAAAAATAATTATATATCTGGGCTTTTAAAATCTTTTTTATTTTTTTTCGCGAAAACTACATTACAAAACAAACAGCATTTTTTAAGAAAAAAACCTTTGGGGAAAAAAATTTTTAAAAATTCTGAAAAATGTCTTTCGGGGGGTAGAAAAATCGAAATCGAAGGGGGTCAGGTAAAAAATGTGTCGATTTGGCCTGGAATGACTCATATATGATCTTGTTCTTACTCCCTGCATATCTAGTTGCATACATTATCTGTATACATATATAAAAAAGGATGTATGTGTGTATGTATGTTTGTAGCTTATGAACTCAAAAACTACTCAGCCGATTTTCTTTAAATTTTCGGAATAGGTTATTAGGATCCTGGAAAGTGTTTCTGTAAAGTTATTTATAGAGGTGACCCGGAACCACCCTGTTCGAAACTATCTGATAAATGGCTGGATTTACTTGAAATTGGGTAGATGGGTATATTTTTGTTCCGGGAAGTGGACCAGGAACCGATCTGTTCTAAACAATCGTATTTATGGCTCGATTTGCTTGAAACTTGGTCCGTAAGTAGCTATATGCTTAGATTAAAATATAGGAAAACTTTTCTTCGGGAAATTGAACCCAGGATTGACTTATTCTAAACTATTGTATAAATGCTGGGATTTACTTGAAATTGGGTATGTTTGTAGCGTTTTGCTTAGGGTAAAGTATGGAATAATTTTTCTTCCAGGAAGTTTACGACGGCCCGTTATTTCTAAACAATCGAATTTATGAATCGATGAGCTTGATATTTGGCGTGTAGATAGCGTTTCACCTCGATAATATATGAGATAATGTATCTTCCGATAAATAGTAAAAATGGTAGAATCTTGTTCTGGTGTTTTCCTTTGGCGTAGCAACGCACGCCGGGTATTACTAGGTAACAAAAAAATAAAAAAATCAAACCCGAGTTGATTTATTTTTGCAATAAATCGCCATATATTTTTAATCTTAATAATATAATTTTGATTTTGGGTAGTGTGGTTTGCTTCAAATAAATGTATTTCAATTTTATCTGCAAATTATTGTTTCATAATATTTATAATTTCCTTGCTAGACCTAAGTTTTGTCTGTATGTATCGATATTTATTGGCTGGTGTTTTTACAGAAATTTATTATTCGCTTCATAATGGGCTTGTGAGAGCCTACAGGATCAATTTTTCTTTTTAATTCATAAAGTATTAACTTTAATGTATCTCATTTTGATTTTACATAGTTAGAAACTTTTTTGGTCAACATCTTTTTCTTTAGTTCTAAGAACACAGAGAAAAATGAGCTGGGAATGGATAAGAAATGAACGTGATTGAATCAACCCATATTTTGGTTGAATCAACATATATTTTTGTTGATATAACTTTATCAATGTCAATTCTTATCCATCACCAGCTCAATTATCTCCGTGTGTATAAAATAATCCGCGGAATTTTTTAAATCGACCAAGGGGTGAAAATGACTTTAAAGTCGACCATGTCTAGGTAGCGATAATAACAACATAAGTTATAGATTAACTTAAAGAGTTTTAACATTTTTGACAATGTGCAGTAAATATTACTTTAAAGTTCCATTTAGGCAGTTTCTGTGACTTTTAATCTTAACACTCTAATACCTTTGAGAGCAAAATCCTAGTCTTCATCTATAACAAAGTCACCACTTTTTTCGATATCTGCTGATAATTTGTAGTAAATATTACTTTAAATATTACTTTAAAGTTCCATGTAAGTAGCATTCATGATATATCTGACCTTATATATATATGAAGACCGTCAACCATGCTGGGGAACAATCTAGTTATCAGCCATTACATCATCACCATTATTTTCTTTTTTATTTTCGATATCTGCTGACATTTGTAGTAAATATTACTTTAAAAATTACTTGAAAGTTCCATGTAGGCTGTTACTAAAACTGTGTATATGTTAAGACTTTAAACTTGTTGAGAAGAAGGCCCTTGTCATCATCCCCCACATCATCACCACTCTTTTCTTTTTTATTTTCGATATCTGCTGACAGTTTCTAGTAAATATTACTTAAAATATTACTTTAAAGTTCCATCTAAGTAGCTTTCATGATATATCTGAACTTATATACATATATGAACACCGTCAACCATGCAAGGGGAACAATCTAGTTATCATCGGTTGCATCATCACCACTCTTTCCTTTTTTGTTTTCGATATCTGCCGACAATTTGTAGTAAATATTACTTTAAATATTACTTTCAAGTTGCATGTAGGCTTTTACTATAACTTTATATACATTAAGACATTAAACCTTTTGAGAGGAAGATCCCGGTCATCATCCGCAACTTTATCACCGCTCTTTTTTTTTTTTTTTTTTCGATATCTGCTGACAATTAGTAGTAAATATTACTTTAAAGTTCCATGTAAGTAGCTTTCATGATATATCGGACCTTATTTATATGAAGACCGTCAACCATACGAGGGGAACATTCTAGTTATCAGCCGTTACAACGCCGCCTACTATTTCTTTCTTACCTCCGAAATCTGCTATCTACTTTTTTCTTCTGGTGTTTTTTAAACCATAATATTCGATGATAGAAGAGTGTGTGCTACTAAAAAAAACACACATTTTCTAAAATAAATTTAATGATACTTTGTCAATCATAATTTGTATGCAAAATCTTTCCAAATAAGTTATAAACATTATGAAAATTTTTTATCAATTTTCTAAGGGCTTATCATGCAAGTTTGGGCATACGACTGATTTCTATTAATTAAAAAAAAAATTTAAGCGAAATACAATCGATTTCGTCAGAGAAAAAGTTAAAATTATGCAATACTTCACTTTCAATACTTTCCTTATTTAACTTAACTTTCAATTTCTTTTCTTTTCCAGACAAAAAATGTTATTTTTATATCCAAGGCTTTCGGCTTTAATGCCATAGCCACTTTTATTGCATAAATTCATGTTACATTTCACCGTCACTCGATTGCGGTTGTAAGCTCTTTATAGCTGCTTTCTTCTTTTGTCACTGCTGAAACATAAATTTTTGTATATTTTAAAAATTATTGTCTCAGAAGTACAATCAAACATATTCAATGGCTATTTATGTGTATTTTATTGCTTTCGATTTTTATATGTTGGTGCAGGACTTTTGCTCATACGCATGTCATTTGACACTTCGTTACGGTAGTCATAAAATTTATGGTTTTCAATTTTATTCATGTATTTGGTGCATTCTTGGCTGTTGGTTCGTTGGTTTGATATGTTTTATATGCCTGACCCTTGCTTGGAAGCGTTTTTCTTACCAGGAAAATAGAAAGTTATATAATATCGTAGAAGACGACTAAATTTTCGTCAAAAATGAGATTTGCTTAGCAGGGCCTTTTATTTTATTTTATTTCATTTTATTAGCTTTTCATTTAGTTATGGTGGTATGTTATGGTGTTTTTTTTTTGATTTTCACTTTTTTGTACGAGACAGCTGTCAATGTTTTCTGATTTTTTATTTGTTATTTTATTTTATTTTATTTTATTTTATTTTATTTTATTTTATTTTATTTTATTTTATTTTATTTTATTTTATTTTATTTTATTTTATTTTATTTTATTTTATTTTATTTTATTTTATTTTATTTTATTTTAATTTATTTTATTTTATTTTATTTTATTTTATTTTATTTTATTTTATTTTATTTTATTTTATTTTATTTTATTTTATTTTATTTTATTTTATTTTATTTTGTTTTATTTTATCTTATTTTATTTTATTTTATTTTATTTTATTTTATTTTATTTTATTTTATTTTATTTTATTTTATTTTATTTTATTTTATTTTATTTTATTTTATTTTATTTTATTTTATTTTATTTTATTTTATTTTATTTTATTTTATTTTATTTTATTTTATTTTATTTTATTTTATTTTATTTTATTTTATTTTATTTTATTTTATTTTATTTTATTTTATTTTATTTTATTTTATTTTATTTTATTTTATTTTATTTTATTTTATTTTATTTTATTTTATTTTATTTTATTTTATTTTATTTTATTTTATTTTATTTTATTTTATTTTATTTTATTTTATTTTATTTTATTTTATTTTATTTTATTTTATTTTATTTTATTTTATTTTATTTTATTTTATTTTATTTTATTTTATTTTATTTTATTTTATTTTATTTTATTTTATTTTGTTTTATTTTATCTTATTTTATTTTATTTTATTTTATTTTATTTTAATTTATTTTATTTTATTTTATTTTATTTTAATTTATTTTATTTTATTTTATTTTATTTTATTTTATTTTATTTTATTTTATTTTATTTTATTTTATTTTATTTTATTTTATTTTATTTTATTTTATTTTATTTTATTTTATTTTATTTTATTTTATTTTATTTTATTTTATTTTATTTTATTTTATTTTATTTTATTTTATTTTATTTTATTTTATTTTATTTTATTTTATTTTATTTTATTTTATTTTATTTTATTTTATTTTATTTTATTTTATTTTATTTTATTTTATTTTATTTTATTTTATTTTATTTTATTTTATTTTATTTTATTTTATTTTATTTTATTTTATTTTATTTTATTTTATTTTATTTTATTTTATTTTATTTTATTTTATTTTATTTTATTTTATTTTATTTTATTTTATTTTATTTTATTTTATTTTATTTTATTTTATTTTATTTTATTTTACTTTATTTTATTTTATTTCATTTTATTTTATTTTATTTTATTTTATTTTATTTTATTTTATTTTATTTTATTTTATTTTATTTTATTTTATTTTATTTTATTTTATTTTATTTTATTTTATTTTATTTTATTTTATTTTATTTTATTTTATTTTATTTTATTTTATTTTATTTTATTTTATTTTATTTTATTTTATTTTACTTTATTTTATTTTATTTTATTTCATTTTATTTTATTTTATTTTATTTTATTTTATTTTATTTTATTTTATTTTATTTTATTTTATTTTATTTTATTTTATTTTATTTTATTTTATTTTATTTTATTTTATTTTATTTTATTTTATTTTATTTTATTTTATTTTATTTTATTTTATTTTATTTTATTTTATTTTACTTTATTTTATTTTATTTTATTTCATTTTATTTTATTTTATTTTATTTTATTTTATTTTATTTTATTTTATTTTATTTTATTTTATTTTATTTTATTTTATTTTATTTTATTTTATTTTATTTTATTTTATTTTATTTTATTTTATTTTATTTTATTTTATTTTATTTTATTTTATTTTATTTTATTTTATTTTATTTTATTTTATTTTATTTTATTTTATTTTATTTTATTTTATTTTATTTTAATTTATTTTATTTTATTTTATTTTATATTATTTTATTTTATTTTATTTTACTTTATTTTATTTTATTTTATTTTATTTTATTTTATTTTATTTTATTTTATTTTATTTTATTTTATTTTATTTTATTTTATTTTATTTTATTTTATTTTATTTTATTTTATTTTATTTTATTTTATTTTATTTTATTTTATTTTATTTTATTTTATTTTATTTTATT
>CAXKVI010000076.1:10000-12500 GCA_964058755.1 Campiglossa producta | reverse complement strand
GCGATTTCGTACAACTACATCAGGTATACTCCGTATTATGCTAGTATGCCTTGTACCAATTTCATCGTTCTACCGTAATCAGTTTAAAGGTTATGAACCGTGAAATTTTCAAATATGCCTCCCTGAAAACTGGGCGGTGTATCGCCTACTTTTAAAAATGTATCAAAAAATCATGATAGAATGACTAGAAGTTCATCCTACCAAACTATATCATTTTAGAAATTTCCGTTACTGAATTATGTCAACTTAGGGGATTTTAGAAATTTTCGATATCGAAAAAGGGGCGTGGTTATCATCCGATTTGGCCCATTTTCAATACCTTGCCCAGAAAGTAACCTGTATTCAAAATATGAATGTGAACAAAATTATAATAGAATAAGAAAATTTCACAAAATCGGTTTCCGTCACCCTACACCTCTGCGACACGCCTGTGCAACGTATCGCTGTCCATCATTCTGCTTACCAATCTGTAAGTTGGCCTATTTCGGTCTGCTTTTGTTTGGTGCTCCTGTGGAATGGCGCTTTGCTTGGTGCTAGGTTTTGTTAACTAGACAGCTTACTGTCCGTGCGTCCTTGATCAGAGCTTGTGCTCTAGCCTAAATATTTCGTTGTGCACGCTGCAAAGGAAGTGCGTGTTAAAATGCTTGTATGATTGTCGAATGTCGGTGATGATGACGTGCCAGCCAACGAAGCAACCAGTCGCCCATAACGATTTGACCCCTTTTTCTGATGGGCGTTAACGTGCACTGCAGTTGCAGTTTTCCAGTTGTAGCTGACTTTTCCAAAATTGTCACTGCCGCTGATATGTAATACTTTTGCTGCTCATTCTTCTTCTTATTTTCCCTCTTCTACTGCTAGTGATTTAGTATGCCGCATCAGAGGAATGGCTTGGCGAATTGTTGGCGCCGCTTACCCATTTGCCATTGCTGACTGCTACTGATATTTTGACAATTCGAATGTCTTTCTTTGGTTGTTATGTCATTCTGCTGTCAGTGTGTTCTTGTTGTTGCTGGCATGGGTATGTGATGCGTTATGTTGGTATGTATGTATGTCTGTTTATGCTCTTTAATGCAATTGGACTGCTCTTTAATTGGATTTTACTTGTATTTATTGAATGTGTGTACTCTAGGGTTACCAGAATCTCTAGAGATAGATTCTAAGTTCTCTGGAAGACCCACTGAGAACAGAACATTCCGACCTAAAACATACTGCTACTTTTTAAGAGTAAAAGGCCTTTTTTTTACAAAAAAAAAACGTTTTATTGATGTATACAACTCGAGGGCACCCGATACATGAAAATTTGTATACTTTTCATGAAGATGAAATGGTTTTATAACGTTGGTCCGATGTTTGTAAGTATGAGAAGAAGAAGAGATGGACCCATCAATAAGTATACCAAAATGATCAGGATGACGAGATGAGTTGATTTAACCATGTCCGTCTGTCCGTCTGTCTGTTTGAACGCAAACTAGTCCCTCAGTTTTTGAGATATTTGGCTGAAATTTTGTATTTTTTGTAATCAAACACGTAGGAACGTGAAATTATGGAGGTATCGCTATTTTTATATGTGAAATATCGATGCTGAAAATCATCGAGATGGGATAAATATTTCACATAGCCCCCATACAATCGATTGTTCCGATAAGCGGATTTTGGGCTATAAGTCCTGTAATTAAATACGTAGGAACGTGAAATTATGGAGGTATTGCTATTTTTATATGTGAAATATCGATGCTGAAAATCACCGAGATGGGATAAATATTTCACATAGCCCCCATACAATCGATTTTTTCCGATAAACGGATTTTGGTAGATAACTCCTGTAATTATATAGGTAGGAACGTGAAATTTCGTACCTATTGCTATTTTAGAATGTGGAATGTCGATGTTAAAAATCAATGCGGTTACGATGTTAAAAATCAATGCGGTTAGACCAATATAATACATCGCCCGCATATAATCGATAGATCCGATAGGTATGAGCTAAAAAAAATAAATTCACACAGTGAAAATCTTGACGCTTACTCATGAAAGGTATATAGCCTTCGGCACAGCCGAAGACAGCTTTCCTTACTTGTTTTCATTTAATGTTGTAAAAGTTTTTCGAATTTATATGCTGCTGTTGGTGATTAAATCTATATAAGTGTTAAACTATTTACAAGAAACCAAAAAAAAAAAATAATAAAAGAACTATAAATACATGGTAACCCTATAATTATGTCATATTTTGACATTTAATTGGCATTTGGCGTGTTGAAGCTATTCTGAAAGTTATTATTTTCACACAGAGTTAACATATCTACTTCACGTCATGCTACAACACTCCACTCAACAAGTACATACATACAACAACGATATTTTTCCAGGCGTTTAGCTGCATTTTTTTCTCGAATTACATGATAACCAATAGCCCGCATCGCGCTGTAGCTGTACTGTGGACCAAATCAAACAAAAAATTAAATAAAAAAATAAAAAACAAATTTAAAAAATTAAATTAAAT
>CAXKVI010000076.1:0-7500 GCA_964058755.1 Campiglossa producta | reverse complement strand
TCTATAGAAATACTTTCGAAGAGTTTTCCATACCACTACCGAGAGTTAATTTTTCCAGGATCCGAGCGCGGCAGCATCTGTGTAATAGGCTCAGCAACAGGTCATCTGTAATATATAACATTAAATATATAATCTATAATCTATAATCTATAATCTATAATCTATAATCTATAATCTATAATCTATAATCTGTAATCTATAATCTATAATCTATAATCTATAATCTATAATATATAATCTATAATCTATAATCTATAATCTATAATATATAATCTATAATCTATAATATATAATCTATAATCTATAATCTATAATCTATAATCTATAATCTATAATCTATAATCTATAATCTATAATCTATAATCTATAATCTATAATCTATAATCTATAATCTATAATCTATAATCTATAATCTATAATCTATAATCTATAATCTATAATCTATAAACTATAATCTATAATCTATAATCTATAATCTATAATTTATAATCTATAATCTATAATCTATAATCTATAATCTATAATCTATAATCTATAATCTATAATCTATAATCTATAATCTATAATCTATAATCTATAATCTATAATCTATAATCTATAATCTATAATCTATAATCTATAATCTATAATCTATAATCTATAATCTATAATCTATAATCTATAATCTATAATCTATAATCTATAATCTATAATCTATAATCTATAATCTATAATCTATAATCTATAATCTATAATCTATAATCTATAATCTATAATCTATAATCTATAATCTATAATCTATAATCTATAATCTATAATCTATAATCTATAATCTATAATCTATATATAATGGTTCTATAATCTATAATCTATAATCTATAATCTATAATCTATAATCTATAATCTATAATCTATAATCTATAATCTATAATCTATAATCTATAATCTATAATCTATAATCTATAATCTATAATCTATAATCTATAATCTATAATCTATAATCTATAATCTATAATCTATAATCTATAATCTATAATCTATAATCTATAATCTATAATCTATAATCTATAATCTATAATCTATAATCTATAATCTATAATCTATAATCTATAATCTATAATCTATAATCTATGAATATATAATCTACAATTAAAATGACTTCCTGTTAAATTTACATGAATATCTTTTAAAACACCATGCTTCTTGTTAAAACAACACTATCTGCCTCATTATCTCATGTTAATTTAACAGGATCTTTCTTGTTTGTTTAAATGGTTCATGTTGAAAAAAATTATTCTGTGTGTATGTATGTTTGTAGCTTATGGACTCCAAAACTACTTGGCCTATTTTCTTCAAATTTTCGGGATGGATTAGTAGGAGCCTGGACTTTGTTTCTGTAAAGTTTTTTTAGGGAAGTGGATCCGGGACCGCCCTATTCGAAACTATCCTACAAATGGCTAGATTCATTTGAAATTTGGTATGTAGGTAGCGTTATGCTTAGGTTAAAGTATGGTATGATTTTTCTTCCGGGATGTGGACCACGGACCGATCTGTTCTAAACAATCGTATTTATGGCTCGATTTGCTTGAAACTTCTTCCGGAAAGTGGAACCTGGACTGACTTTTTCTAAACTATGGAATAGATGGTTGGATTTACTTGAAATTTTGTGAGTAGGTAGCGTTATATTCAGGTTAAAGTGTGGGATAATTTTTCTTTTAGGAAGTTTACTAGGGCCCGATATATTCTAAACAATCATATATATGACTCTACTAGCTGACCCGGCAGCCGTTTTCCTGCCACAAATTTATTTCCCTGCCTGTTTATCTAACCTAATCCCTTTATCTATTTTAATCCATATCCCTATCTCCTTCGTATAGGCGGAACCACGCCCCCTTTTTCGTTATCCTCAGTTTTGGAGGTGGCAGGGATTGATTTTATATAACTCCTCACAAAATTTCAGTGGTTCAGTTCTATACGAGTTCAGTTCTATGCGAGCTGTGCTAGTTTTCCACGCAGAAAACTGAAGTGTGTTAGTCTTCGTTGCGAGCGACGATTTTACATAGATAATTGCTGTTGTCGTTATTGTAGTTTTCCATACACAGGTAATGTGGTGGCATTAACTGTTTGATATTTATTGCTGCTGCAATTATTAATTTTTCTTCTGTAAGTAGATAAGTACAAATACATATACAAATATATATTTACGCTTTGTCCACTTTGTTAATGCTTCAATCGCATTTAGTCAACAAATTATATCATATTTTATGGAGGTGTCAGTTACAGCGCAAGTTAACTACATAGCAACATGCAAAATCAGTTGTAGGTAATCACGTAAATAGTGTTGATATGGGTAGTACGAGTAAATATGAATGTGCATAAGTAAGCAAGTGACTAGGACTAACCAAAACATGCCAAAACATTAATCAATTGGGATTGTATTTTATTTACCACTAAAACATAGTGCTGCAATTTTGTTAACGTAACTGATTTTATGTTGAGTGGGAAAACTATCTCTTCATTGCTAACTCTCAGAGAAAGCGCATTCGCTTTTGTTTGCATTGCACAACCGATCCAGCTAAGCTTCCTTCGATACACACTCGTTTATCAAGGGGAAATCTTGCTAATATATAAAAACGTAAGTTTGTGAGTGATTGCGGATGTTTGCGGTTCTTTAACGTCTGAACCAATGCCCCAAACTTAACGAAATTTTGCAGACTATTTCGATGACAGAGTTATCAGTCGAAATGTGGTTGCGCGTAAACTTTCGAATATTCGCTTAAAATTGATAACAAACGAAAGGGTAAGGCCACAGCTTTCATTTGAACTTTCCTTCATCTATGCTATCATCTATTTCGACAAGGGCTGGACATAATAAAATTAAATTTGGAAGATAGATTTTGTATCAGCTCGAGAAGTTTATACGCTAAAAAAAGCATTTGAAAGGTTTTAGAGAATATGTGGACCAGGGTAACCTGTTCCTTCAATAATGAAAGGTATTGATAAGTGTTTTAAAATGGTGTAGTTTTTAGTCCAATTTGAGGCCCAATTTTCGAGATATTGTGTAAAATTTCAACCAGGAGGGGCCCTTCAATGGTTTTAGTGCGATATGGGCATGAAATGAAAGGTGGTGACAAGTCATTTAACATGCTTTAGCTATTTTACTCATATAAGACCAAGGTTTCTAGATATTGACCAAAACGTGGAAACATCTAGAAGGTTTTGTGAAGAATGGGTCTTACATGAAAGGTGTTGATGAGAATTAAAATCCAAAGGCTCCGCTGGCTGGGTCATGTCATGCGAATGGACAAAGAAGACTGAAGAAGAAGATGATGATGATGATGATGATGATGATGATGATGATGATGATGATGATGATGATGATGATGATGATGATGATGATGATGATGATGATGATGATGATGATGATGATGATGGTGATGATGATGATGATGATGATGATGATGATGATGATGATGATGATGATGATGATGATGATGATGATGATGATGATGATGATGATGATGATGATGATGATGATGATGATGATGATGATGATGATGATGATGATGATGATGATGGTGATGATGATGATGATGATGATGATGATGCTGATGATGATGATGATGATGGTGATGATGATGATGATGATGATGATGATGATAATGATGATGATACCAATGAAGATATTCTCAGGCAGCGTTACCACCTAACTGCAATTTATTTATTCCTTCATTTGTATATCGGGAACCCATTTACCTTGTAACAGGCAGGCAAAGCATACCAAGGGCAAAGAGAGAGGCATGGCTGTTGGCTCTATTGAAAAACACATCTTCCAATGTCTAAATTGTTGAATCAAAACTCCAAAAAATTGGTTTAGACTACTTCGTCTTACAACACTGGTTTATATCCAGCACTAGTTCAGAGCTCTAACTTGTTACTAGGCCAACAAATTTGTGTATTACCTTCAATATAGCTAGGTTTATTAAATGTATGTAATTGCTCACTTTCTTGGCTCTTCATTGCAAAATCTTACATGTACATATTTATGTTATTAAGAAACTACTTCAAAACTTTTTGAATAAATATTTATTACAACATAGCTTATATTTAAGTAAGTTTTCGCATATACTTATAGCAAATAAATTCATAAACACACAAATACTGCGAAAGTACTCGCTGTACACTTGAAAGGTTTGCTAATTCACTGTGCACTCTTAACCTACATACCGACTTACATAGGTGGAGTGTGCGTACTCAACGTTACATAGTCGTATGTGGAAGTGAATTTTTTTGCCTTTTGGTTGGCAATTCGTGCGCAAATTTCTGTAACTGTTTGAAGTACGCAGTAAGTAAGTAATGCGACGAAGGACAAGTTAAAGATCAAGTGGAGTAAGCTAACGTTTGATATAATGTTGAAAAGGAAAATATGTTGAGGTCTGTAGGTTGTACACATATGTGCATGCATATGTAGAACGTAAGCAGCACTTTCGTTAATTTAGTAACTTTTGTAGCTTTAATATGCAGCTACTTATGTAGCTTTGCGCTTCTTACCAATTGATGTTTTTGTATATTTTTCTTCATGTTTTTTTTTTTTGTATACCTTGAATGATATATAAATTCGTGCTTTATCAGATTTCGATAAGAAGCAGATGTAGCTGTTTTTTTTTTATTTTTATTTATATTTATTTTAATCTAGTTTATTTCATTTTATTTTATTCTATTTTTTTTTTTTTGTGTTATTTTATTTTAATTTATTTTTTTATAGATACATTTTTGAAGTTAACTTCTTAGGCGGCGATATGAAGTTTTGATTGAGAGTAAAATTTGAGAAAATGAATGACGATGCAAGGGAAGCTATGGGTACGGAAGTTGTGGCAGGAAGTTATGGCACGGAAATAGAAATTGTGGCCGACTTTCAGGCGTAGGCGTTTTTCTTACATCTCAGGAAACGCTCAACCGATTTGGATAAAATTTAGCATTATAGATATATGATTAATTCGTAGATTATTTGCATGGGTGTTGCCACTTGGGGCGGTGCATAGTCTTCCTATCTTTCTTCGTACAACTCTCTCCCTCCCTTTTGCTCTTCATTGCCCTTTAAGCTTTAAAACACGCATTGATCTCATCAGCGCACTTTGGCCGCGGAATAATAGGAAGCGTTTGTCGAAAATCACCCGAAAGTAGTAAAAGTGTGCCGCCGAAGAGGTTGTCATTATTTCTAATATCCTTTAGTGTACGGTTCAATGCCTCCAGGGAATGTTTATGCGTCATTGTGCACTCATCCCAAATCATAATTCTGCATCGCCTCAGAACATTTGCCATTGACGATTGTTTTTTAATATTGCACACTGCCTCTTGGCTACTTTGAATATTCAGCGGCAACTTAAATGCTGAATGCGCTGTTCTGCCTCCAACCAAAAAAGCCCACATTTTGGTCGATATCTAGGAAACGGGAAACCCTCATCAACACGTTTCATTTGGTACCCACATTGTCCAAACACTTTCTAGGGTCACTTCTGGTCCACATTTTGGTCGATATCTAGGAAACGGGGTCCCATATGGAACTTTGAACCACTTCCTGTTAAAACCCTCATCAACACCTTTCATTTGGTACCCATATTGTGCAAACACTTTTTAGAGTCACACCTGGTCCACATTTTGGTCGATATCTCGAAAACGGATCCGGACATTGGACTTGAAACAAATTCCCTTAAAAGTTGTGTTAACACCTTTCATTTGATACCCATATCGCAGAAAACCTTTCAGTGTTCCAGCTGGGCCACATTGGGTTTCAGGACCCTAATCACCTAGGGATAACGAAAAAGGGAGCATGGCACCTCCCATATGAACGGAGCTTTCATAGTCTATATCTCTGGAAGTATTTTGTTTAGAACACTAAAATTGTATGAGGGTTTTATAAGGTTAGACCCTAACACCCCCAAAAAAATTGGGGATAACTTTCTTAGTTGGCTACTTAGCGAATTGGCGCGTAACAGTTAAACCTCAAAATAGTATATACATATAATTGCCGAAAACTTTTTTACAAAATTATGACTGACATAAAAAAAAGAAAAAACGTGAAGAAACAAGTTTGAGAGAAAAAACTTTTCGTGTTCAGAAATTGTATGCCAATAACGAAAACGGCTAGAGAAAATTAAAAATAAGTTAAAATCGATATTAAGTTATTGGGTTTACAATATCCGGCTACAGATATTTATTCAATTTATTTTTCAACTTCAACTTGAGCGTACATATATTTAGCCAAAAGTTTTGCTTACACATTTTTTCTTTCAACTTTCTATTTGCAATGGCGACTGCTGCAGTTGACGTCAATATTTGTTAAAAATATCAAAAACTGAAACTTTTTGCTTATGTCGAAAATAAGGTAACTTCCAAGATGTAAGTCATATAACAAAAAAAAAAAAAACAGATAAAGGTAGGACTGATTGAGCTGTGGCCAAGACAAGCGCTGCTTTAATGGAGTCCCTTTCCTTTGTCGGATCATTTCGGAATCACTTGGGGGCCATTTCGAGACTTTTTCGCTACCAACTTGGGACCGTCGACCAGGCCCGTGCGCAGGAATTTGCTATAGGGGGGGTTTTGAACTTTTGGATGCTCCGAAGGTTGTGACCTTTGACAGTTTTTATGAAAAAATTCAGTCGTTGAGAGCCAATAGGGGGGTTTGTACCCCCAAAACCACCCCCTGCGCACGGGCCTGCCGTCGACCAATTTTTAAGGGATCACTTCGTAAAATAAAATAAAATAAAATTTAATTAAATAAAAAAAAAATTAAAATAAATTTATTTTATTTTATTTTATTTTATTTTATTTTATTTTATTTTATTTTATTTTATTTTATTTTATTTTATTTTATTTTATTTTATTTTATTTTATTTTATTTTATTTTATTTTATTTTATTTTATTTTATTTTATTTTATTTTATTTTATTTTATTTTATTTTATTTTATTTTATTTTATTTTATTTTATTTTATTTTATTTTATTTTATTTTATTTTATTTTATTTTATTTTATTTTATTTTATTTTATTTTATTTTATTTTATTTTATTTTATTTTATTTTATTTTATTTTATTTTATTTTATTTTATTTTATTTTATTTTATTTTATTTTATTTTATTTTATTTTATTTTATTTTATTTTATTTTATTTTATTTTATTTTATTTTATTTTATTTTATTTTATGTTATTTTATGTTATTTTATTTTATTTTATTTTATTTTATTTTATTTTATTTTATTTTATTTTATTTTATTTTATTTTATTTTATTTTATTTTATTTTATTTTATTTTATTTTATTTTATTTTATTTTATTTTATTTTATTTTATTTTATTTTATTTTATTTTATTTTATTTTATTTTATTTTATTTTATTTTATTTTATTTTATTTTATTTTATTTTATTTTATTTTATTTTATTTTATTTTATTTTATTTTATGTTATTTTATGTTATTTTATTTTATTTTATTTTATTTTATTTTATTTTATTTTATTTTATTT
>CAXKVI010000075.1:235000-236500 GCA_964058755.1 Campiglossa producta | reverse complement strand
TTTTATGTTATTTTATTTTATTATATTTTATGTTACTTTATTTTATTTTATTTTATTTTATGTTATTTTATTTTATTTTATTTTATTTTATTTTATTTTATTTTATTTTATCTTATTTTATTTTGTTTGTTTTATTTTATTTTATTTTATGTTACTTTATTTTATTTTATTTTATTTTATGTTATTTTATTTTATTTTATTTTATTTTATTTTATTTTATGTTACTTTATTTTATTTTATTTTATGTTATTTTATTTTATTTTATTTTATTTTATTTTATTTTATCTTATTTTATTTTGTTTGTTTTATTTAATTTTATTTTATTTTATGTTACTTTATTTTATTTTATTTTATTTTATGTTATTTTTTTTTTATTTTATTTTATTTTATTTTATTTTATGTTACTTTATTTTATTTTTATTTTATTTTATTTTATTTTATTTTATTTTATTTTATTTTATTTTATTTTATCTTATTTCATTTTATTTTATTTTATTTCATTTTATTTTATTTTATTTTATTTTATTTTATTTTATTTTATTTTATTTTATTTTATATTATTTTATTTTATTTTATCTTTTATTATTTTATTTTTATTTTTTTTATTATTTTTTATTTTATTTTATTTTTTTTATTTTTATTTATTTTATTTTATTTTATTTTTTTATTTTGCTTCTCTGACTACCTACCCACAGATTTTGTTTTTGTAAACACTTTGTGTAAGCGCCATGAAGTTGACGGGCTCGTGCTTATTATAGTAAACAAAACAACTCTCGTTTTCAGCAACAGCAATCAATGCAATTTTTCATGACTACACACACAATTGCATTGAATGCAAACACAACAATGCAAGTGGTCATACCTACGTACATTCACACATAACAGCGGCTCTATAAGGTGAATGCGTGTTTAGCATTTCATAATATAATTAATTTTTTTTAATTTTTGGTTTGTTGTCGGCCACCCTGCTCGGCGAGACATATCGATACATACCAAATTTTATATACCTTAGAATTGTGGTTATTGCAAAAAAGGGAGGAACCAGTTATGTTTGCGCATTTATATATAATAGATAGATTTATCTTATTTTTTTTTATTTTATCTTATTTTATTTTATTTTATTTTATTTTATCTTATTTTATTTTGTTTGTTTTATTTTATTTTATTTTATTTTATTTTATGTTACTTTATTTTATTTTATTTTATTTTATGTTATTTTATTTTATTTTACTTTATTTTATTTTATTTTATTTTATTTTATTTTATCTTATTTTATTTTATTTTATTTTATTTTATTTTATTTTATTTTATTTTATTTTATTTTATTTTATTTTGCTTTATTTTATTTTATTTTATCTTATTTTATTTTGTTTGTTCTATTTTATTTTATTTTATGTTATTTTATTTTATTTTATTTTATTTTATTTTATTTTATTTTATCTTATTTTATTTTATTTTATTTTATTTTATTTTATTTTATTTTTATTTTATTTTATTTTA
>CAXKVI010000075.1:155000-227500 GCA_964058755.1 Campiglossa producta | reverse complement strand
ATGGATATACCGACAATAGAAATTCATATCACGGCCATAGATATTGACATGACGTTCAAATATATTAGTATTCTATCCATAAATATAAAAAATAGTACATCATATCGAAAAGGTTGACATGTCATTTTACTTTTTATTGGGAGCAAATAATATTTGATAACTCGCTCATTCTGAATGAATATTGCATCAAACTCGGCGGTATCAATAGTGATATTGTCACAACATTCAATGCATTTCTCTCAGTGTATATACATTGGATTCAATCCATAAATAAAACTTCATATATATATACCCAATAAACATTTATATACCCAATAAACATTTTCCAACGTTGTTTTTCCATTCGTGCAACATTGTTGCAACAGCCTTTTTTCCAGCAAAACGGACATTTTTTTGTATGAAAATATTCTTATTTCTCCAATGGAAAAAGTAATGGATTTCAACTTGAATTCCAACAATATTTTCCAATTGGAATCAAACGTCAAAACTGCATCCATTTGAAATAATAGAACGAAAACAAGTATAAGTGGGAATTAACCAACGTTTTTTTTCTGGGAAATAACTTAAAACTTTTGATGAATTCGTGAACTTATAATATATGTATGCCTTCAGCCATACACATATCGCACACCTAGATCTAAACAGCGATAAACTAAAAAAATCAAAATGTTTAAAAAACTTGAAAACTGGCTGAATGGGAGAGCGCGTAAGTATCCATAGTTCAAAATTTAAGATTTTTGAATTAGCTCCCTTTAGATCTAGGTGTGCGATATGTATTCATAATAATATGTAAAAGGTATTTATAATAAAATGGTGAGCAAAAATTGGTGAAAACTAAAAAAAAAAAAACACGAACGCAGGTTATCACGTACGCAGTCTTATGTATACATACATACTTTGATTGAAAAAAAGTAAATAAATTTATTAACTAATACGTGAAAGAATAATAAAATAAACCAATGCATTTCAACCTTAACATGTCCTTATATTGCTTAAAGTCAATGGACGGTAGTCATTGTCAAAATCAAGTAAGACTTTAAGTTAATTAAGTTTTAACTTAACTTATTAATTAATTAACTTTACATGTGTTACCAGTCAAAAATGCATTAACTAATTTGAAATCATACTTTTTTTAACCATGACTACGGGTCAATATAATTAAAAATAATGATTTTACTAACAAAATTAAAATCATTATGCGTGTTTTAAGCTTTTACGATCTAATGGGATATAGTGCAAATAAAAAACTTTATTTCACCTTACAGCCCGACGTTTCGCCAAATTTCCTTGGCTTCTTCAAGGGCGACTCTGTATTTATTTTGTAAAAATTATAAAAATACAAAAAACAACATTAATTAACTGGCATAAACATAATAAACATGATCACGACAATGTAAACAGAATTTAAAGACATTTTACTTACATTAAAGGTGTGTTAAAACATCAAATAAAATTAAAAATTAAAAACTAATGCGTAAAATGATACCATCTTATGTGGTAAACTTGTCAAACTAAAAATTAATTATTAGGTCGTCATAAACATAATCATGCCTATTACGGTATCCGACGAATGCCATCCGCGGGGAATGCGAATCGAATTGAGAAGATTTGGTATTCTCATAACCGAACGGCATTGGAGTTCGCGAATAAAAATTTGTTGATAAAGCAGTTCGCGGATTCACTGTATTCCCATAATCGTAATCGAAACGCAATAAGTGTCTTTTGCTCTAAGTGTCATTCGCTGAATAATTGTTGCGGATTTAAAAAAAAAAATTGAAAACATCACGCAATAAGATGGAGTTCAATAAAAGGTGACTTATTTTTAACATTTTTTAGTAAATTATATGTGCTTATTATGTTTTCTAACAGAAGTCGTACCACAAACCGAGAGCAATTCGCTTTAATGGTTGAACGGATGAAGCTCAACGGGGGCATTGCCAAAAGTATGTCCAATGAGCCACCAGAGGTAGTATCCGTGTTCTGGACATCACTTAGCACGGACTTAAATGCGTTAGGACCTCCAACAAAGTCCCTTGTCGAGTGGAAAAAAGTAAGAAAGTTGTTTATTTATAAACCAATTTTATTAAACTTGAACTATTTTCAGGTATGGTCAGATTTTAAATTTTAAATATAAAACTATTGCCTAGAAGCCTTTTCTATTATAAAAAAGGTGAGAGTTTGAGCCGGTAGATTTTGCTATCCTTATGTGCGTACCATCAATGCACATTACAATCCCGGGAATTTTCGATTTGTTGTAAAAGTAACTCCGAGACTCCATTTGCTCCTCGTCATTCATTTTTAAATTCACCCACTTATCACACAACTCGTTTTCCAGAATATCAAGAACCTCTGAAAATATCTTAGAAACTGTTGGTTGAGCCATACCAAGCATGTAGTCTTTGCCAACAGCATTTTGGTAGCTTCCTTCTGCTAAGATTCGCAGACATTAAGATAGCTTTTGTTGCCGACTAATTGCTGTGGATTTTATCACGGGAGGAATTTTACCGCAAATTATGCTTGAAATATGTTTATATGCATTTTTATTTACTCGAAATTGTTTAATAAACCTGTTGGAGACAAAAGTGTATATTCGCATGTGTGATCAAACTTTTATAATTATTTTGCTTACTCTATGTCTGTCAGTTTAAAAATGTTAGGTGCTCTATCCCTCACGGACCTTCTTACACTTGCGGAACTACTTTCATCTTCATTATTGTTAAAATAAAAAGCAATCGAATCCATTTTAACACAAATTTAATTTTTTCCAAACACAAATTAATTAAAAATGAGAATTAAAAAAATGTCAAAAAGCGTTTGACACAATCCGCTGCGTGAGTCGATAAAGCAGCCATCCGACGTTTATGGGAATACCGCAAACTTCAACATGCGAGGGGAGTGCGAATCGAATGCCATTCGCGGGAGTGGCATTCGTCGGATACCGTAATAGGCATGAATGTGTAAATAGCTGCTATATCATCAGTATCTTCTTTTTTATTAATTGTTTTGTCCCTGTTTTGCAAAATTCGTAAACTCTCCAGCGTATACCTTGTTCTTTCTTTCCTTTCTTTATCTATAATTGTTGTGTTTGCAAAGTCAAAAGTGTGTTTATTTGTTATTACATGTTGTGAGATTGCTGTACTATGTTTTTCTTTTCTAACATCCGCCTCGTGCTCAGCTAGCCTTTTGTTGAGCGCGCGCCGAGTCGTGCCTATATATATTTTGTTGCTTAATGTAAGTAAAATGTCTTTAAACTCTGTTTACATTGTCGTGATCATGTTTATTATGTTTATGCCAGTTAATTAATGTTGTCTTTTGTATTTTTATAATTTTTAAAAAATAAATACAGAGTCGCCCTTGAAGAAGCCAAGGAAATTTGGCGAAACGTCGGGCTGTAAGGTGAAATAAAGTTTTTTATTTGCACTATATCCCATTAGATCGTAAAAGCTTAAAACACGCATAATAGTCTTACAAAACGATCGGAAGAATACATGATAAATTAAAATCGTTTTCATTCAGATGTACACAAGTAATTAAATAAACAATATAAACTAAAGAAGCATTTATAACTTAAAAAAGCTACATATGGAAATATTTTAAAAGTTTGCCAATAAAAAGCAACTATGTACATTCAATTCAATAAGTTATGCCATACATAAAACATGCAGGTATTACATATCTGTGTGAGGTTAGAGTTCAAAAATATTTTTATTTGTACATTTCAAGTAGGTTAATGTTACGCAGAAAAGTGCTCGCTGGAAGTCGCTATTTAAGTCATTGCAATAAAAATGAAAGTGAATTATTTATTGAAGACTCTTCGCTGGATGGAATTGTATGAAGCGAATCGTTGTTTTGATCTGATGTTTTCTTAGAGTTTTTCTTCTTTTTTATGCGGTTGTTTGCCTGTTGGAAAAATGTCATGTTCGATCTTTCAAAGTCATCATCAGTTGAAACCGTAAATTTTGTATTGTAAGCCACTAAAGAAGTAAAAAATTGCGAATAATGTTTGTGAAAAAATTTTTTTGCCAAAAATTGAAAATGTCCTTTTGTAGAAGATACCATCTTTTATATATATTTAAAAAATTAGCAAAATCGGTTTGACCAATCGTGAGAAAATCATCAAAAAGTGTGGAATTTCGAAAACTGTTGATAGATATAACTTTCAAAATAATTCGAATTTTGAAAAATTGTATACGTATTTTTGTTTAATCGTTCTGAGTCATACTACACACTTTCAATAAAATACATGGCCGTCGAAAAAATTATAGGTGGCTCACTTAACAAAATTAACCCATCTTTTAAGACTCGTTAATAGTAGACAATTCCTTACAAATTAAACTACCAAATTATACTATAATTATACTATTTTAGTTATTTACCGTACCAAATTATGTCAATTTATGTAATTTTCGATATTTTCCATATTGAAAGTGGACGTGATTGGGAAGCGATTTCGTTTAATTTCAACAGGTATACTTCCTATAACTCTAGTATACCTTGTGCCGAATTTCACGATTCTACCGTAATCAGTTTAAAACTTACGACCAGTCTTTTAGGTGATTTTCTAAATTTTCGATATCGAGAGTAGCCGTGGTTGGACGGGGATTTTATCCAATTTCATCACGTATACTCTCAACAGTACTAGTATGATTTGTGCCAAATTTCATCGTTCTACCATAATTTGCTTAAAAGTTAGGACTAGTCGAATTTTCAAAAATGCCTCCCTTGAAAGTGGGCGGTACCACACCCACTTTTTAAAATTTAACAGAAAATCATAATAGAATGATAAGAGAGATTCACCTATGAAATTATATCATTTTATCAATTTCAGCTACCGATATATGTCAGTTTATGTGATTTTCGAAATTTTCGATACCGACAAAAGGGACGTGTTATAATCCGAATAATCTGTATACCAAATTTCATGCAAATTCCTCAATTTTTACTCAAGTTATGTTAATTTGTATGATTTTCGAAATTTTCGATCTCGAAAAAGGGGGCGTGGTTATCATCCGATTTCGCCCATTTTCAATAGCAACCTACCTGGGCCAAAAAGTAACCTGTATATAAAATTTCATGCAAATATCTTAATTTTTACTCAAGTTATCGTTTACAAAGGAGGACGGACGGACGGACAGACGGACGGACATGCCTGAATAGACTCCTCTTTTCAACCTAAGAACTTTCATACATGGATCTTGATTATTTTGCGCCGGTACATAGTACAGTTATGTGGACAAAATTATAATACCCCTGTACTAGTACGCTTGGTATAAAAATGCCTCCCTTAAAAGTGGGCGAGGCCACGCCCACTTTAGAAAATTTATCAAAAAATCATTATATAATGACCATGGGGATTCACCTATAAAATTATATAATTTTACCCATTTCCGTTAGCGAATTATGTCAATTTATGTGATTTTCGAAATTTTCGATATCGAAATTGGGCATGGTTGGAGAGCGATTTTATCCATTTTCATCAAGTATACTCCCAACGATACTAGTATGCTTTTTGCCAAATTCCATCGTTCTATCGTAATCAGTTTAAAAGTTACGACCAGTCAAATTTTCAAAAATGCCTTCCTTAAAAGTGGGCGGTGCCACGGCCCTTATAAAAAATTTATGGAAAAATCATAAGAGAATTACCAGGGGGATTCACCTATAAAATTATATCATTTTAGCCATTTCTGCTACCGAGATATGTCAATTTATGTGATTTTCGAAATTTTCGATATCGAAAGTGGGCGTGGTTGAAGGGCGATTTTATCCACTTTCATCAGGTATACTCCCAACGATACTTGTATACTTTGTGCCAAATTCCATCGTTCTATCGTAATCTGTTTAAGAGTTACGACCAGTCAAATTTTCATAAACGCCTCCCTTAAAAGTGGGCGGTGCCACGCCCACTATGAAAATTTATGAAAAAATCATAAGAGAATGATCAGGGGGATTCACCTATAAAATTATATAATTTTACCCATTTCCGTTAGCGAATTATGTCAATTTATGTGATTTTCGATATCGAAAGTGGGCATGGTTGGAGGGCGATTTCATCCATTTTCATCAAGTATACTCCCAACGATACTAGTAAGCTTTTTGCCAAATTCCATCGTTCTATCGTAATCAGTTTAAAAGTTACGACCAGTCAAATTTTCAAAAATGCCTTCCTTAAAAGTGGGCGGGGCCACGCCCACTATAAAAAATTTATGAAAAAATCATAAGAGAATTACTAGGGGGATTTACCTATAAAATTATATCATTTTAGTCATTTCAGCTGCCGAGATAAGTCAATTTGTGTGATTTTCGAAATTTTCGATATCGAAAGTGGGCGTGATTGAAGGGCGATTTTATCCACTTTCATCAGGTATACTCCTAACGATACTTGTATGCTTTGTGCCAAATTCCATCGTTCTATCGTAACCTGTTTAAGAGTTACGACCAGTCAAATTTTCAAAAACGTCTCCCGTAAAAGTGGGCGGTGCCACGCCCCCTATAAAAAATTTATGAAAAAATCATAAGAGAATGACCAGTGGGATTCACCTATAAAATTATATCATTTTAGCCATTTCAGCTGCCGAGATATGTCAATTTGTGTGATTTTCGATATCGAAAGTGGGCGTGGTTGAAGGGCGATTTTATCCAGTTTCATCAGGTATACTCCCAACGATACTTGTATGCTTTGTCCCGAATTCCATCGTTCTATCGTAATCAGTTTAAAAGTTACGACCAGTCAAATTTTCAAAAACGCCTCCCTTAAAAGTGGGCGGTGCCACGCCCACTATAAAAAATTTATGGAAAAGTCATAAGAGAATGACCAGGGGGATTCACCTATAAATCTATATCATTTTAGCCATTTCAGCTGCCGAGATATGTCAATTTGTGTGATTTTCGATATCGAAAGTGGGCGTGGTTGAAGGGCGATTTTATCCATTTTCATCAGGTATACTCCCAACGATACTTGTATGCTTTGTGCTAAATTCCATCGTTCTATCGTAACCTGTTTAAGAGTTACGACCAGTCAAATTTTCAAAAACGCCTCCCGTAAAATTGGGCGGTGCCACGCCCACTATAAAAAATTTATGAAAAAATCATAAGAGAATGACCAGGGGGATTCACCTATAAAATTATATCATTTTAGCCATTTCAGCTGCCGAGATATGTCAATTTGTGTGATTTTCGATATCGAAAGTGGGCGTGGTTGAAGGGCGATTTTATCCATTTTCATCAGGTATACTCCCAACGATACTTGTATGCTTTGTGCCAAATTCCATCGTTCTATCGTAACCTGTTTAAGAGTTACGACCAGTCAAATTTTCAAAAACGCCTCCCGTAAAAGTGGGCAGTGCCACGCCTACTATAAAAAATTTATGAAAAAATCATAAGAGAATTACCAGGGGGATTCACCTAAAAAATTATATCATTTTAGCCATTTCACCTGCCGAGATAAGTCAATTTGTGTGATTTTCGAAATTTTCGATATCGAAAGTGGGCGTGGTTGAAGGGCGATTCTATCCACTTTCATCAGGTATACTCCCAACGATACTTGTATGCTTTGTCCCGAGTTCCATCGTTCTATCGTAATCAGTTTAAAAGTTACGACCAGTCCAATTTTCAAAAACGCCACCCTTAAAAGTGGGCGGTGCCACGCCCACTATAAAAAATTTATGGAAAAGTCATAAGAGAATGACCAGGGGGATTCACCTATAAAATTATATCATTTTAGCCATTTCAGCTGCCGAGATAAGTCACTTTGTGTGATTTTCGAAATTTTCGATATCGAAAAAGGGGGCGTGGTTATCATCCGATTTCGCCCATTTTCAATAGCAACCTACCTTGGCCAGAAAGTAACCTATGTACAAAATTTCATGCAAATATCTCAATTTTTACTCAAGTTATCGTGTACACGGACGGACAGACGGACAGAGGGCCGGACATGGCTTAATCAACTCCTCTTTTAATCCTAAGAACTTTCATATATGGAACTCTATATCTATCTCGATTATTTTGTGCCGTTACAAACAGCAGTTATGTGAACAAAGTTAATATACCCTTGTACTAGTACTAGTACACTGGGTATAAAAATGTCGGGTTGTTATAAGTTTTTGACATTAAAGTCGGTGAACACAAATATATCAGTTCCGAAGGAATCACCCATATGTATGTATATAGATCGGCGCTATATTCGAAAAAAAAAAATTATGTACTTCTCTAATTGTGCATTTGTGTGTGCGTGTGGATGAGTATATATATAAGCGGCGACATACACATATAATGTAGTTATATGAATTAGTAAAACACGGGTTTTACTTTTACCGGGCTCAGTCGTGAGCGCGTTGTTTTATTGAAGATCAATTAAGACTTAGCCTAAATTACAATAATTTTCTTATTTATACTAGAAATGTGCCTGCGCTGCACCTGCACATGCCCTATTTTCCCTATGTGCTGGAAATATTGGAAAGTATTGGAAAGTATTTCCTATGTAAATAATTTTGTTGTTGCGTTTTACGGTGTGACCCATATTCGCATAGTGCTGGCTCGACATGTTACTATATGGCCGGTTCAGGTTTGGTTGTATGTGATATGTCAGCATGTGGATTGGCGGCGTGCCGCTTTGAAATGCTTGAGTGGCTGAATTCTCAAGTGACATACTTTCCGACTGTTGCTTAATCGTTTTGGGCAAAAAATGCTTAGGCTTGCATTCATAATTTATTGAGTGCGATCGGACTTGGGTTAGTTATCATATTCGGCAAAACAATTAAAGAATTCTTTGTCAGCTATTTGTTTAGCTGCAGACAATTTATGGGACTAATTTATGGGATGGGAACGACTAGCTTGTGCTAAGCGGACAACGTGGGTGGTATCAGTTACTTAACGAATTGTAAGTGATAAAAATGGATAATTTGTTGAATGGGATCGGCTAGCTCATATTAGACGATCCTCTTGTGGACGTCGTGGGTGGTATTAACTTGTTCCAAGTTAACTCTACCCCTCTTAAGTCGGGTGTCCTCAATCGACATTTGAAATTTTGTAAGTTTTAATGAATTACAGGGGTTTTAGTTGCAAAAACGGACCACTTGATATATTTGTAATTTTTTGTGCTGGTAATTGCAGTTCAGGCGCCAGATAAAGTTTACTCTTACGTTTATAAATGCATATTAATATTGAAATTGATATAATAATAATAGCTATAATTAATACGTCTGTACTTAAGCTAATTATGTGTACATTTTTATTTTGGCTGGCGAGTAGTTGTATATATTCCTCCTGTTTGATTTGTTTCAAATATAAATTTTCTAATTTTAATTCTGCATTTGTTTCATTTAAGCTTTCCTTTATTTTTGTTATTCTATTTGGTAGTATAAACGTGTCGTACATTTTAATTTTGTTATTTTGATAGGTATTATTTGCAATTTCTATTTTACCATTCTCGAATTTGATTAGAAATGTTCCTGTTTGTTTAATCTTTAATTTATTTCTGTTAGAATATCCGTGGGAATTATACCTATTTTACTGGAAAAGATTACTTGTCCAATGTCGTTTATGTGACTTTGTAGGAGTAATATATCGTTGTTTACCTGGTATATGTGTTAAATGAATTCTACCTCGTCTTCTATAGTTTTGATCCTATTTTGAATGGTTCTCCGAAATAAGTTGATGTAATCTTGAATGAGAGTTTGTTGTGTGTTTATGTGTATGGTTATGTTGTTAACCTGATCAGTTAAAAGTTTATTGGTGTATACTAATTTATTAACTCTGTCGATGTTGTGGTTATTGTCGTCTTGCAGCTCAGTCAGTGTGCTGACAATTTGTTGTTCGTCATCACTGTCCATCGTACCTGCAATGTATTTGAGCCCTTTACCTATAAAATTCGCTAAACCTCGCTTAGTTTTACTGTGTGGATGTAGATAACTTACTTTGGCTTTTAATAGCAAGAAATTTTTATTTACTGTGTCTAGCAATTGTCTATCCTCGAAATTTGTTGCTGTTAGCGCTTCTATGTTGTCTGCAATCAGAAGGATTGTTTCGTCGTAAGCTGTCAGATTTATAAAATGAAGAACTTTGTTGTACTGGCTTATGGCTTTCTGCTCTCCAATCTTCACGGGTATGTATCCGTGGTTGTTTGTTAAGTCTTGGACGCCGATTTGTTGTGCCGCTGTCAGGGCAACCATCAGTGATAGAAGCTGCATAACCATAGTCATTTTCCAGTTTATTATTTTTTTCTTTTTTTTTTTTCGGTGGGTTCTAATTGAACAAAAAAAAAATCATAATAAAAAAAAATTAACTCTGTTTAATATTATTTTTATGCACTATTCTTCCTGATTGTGTTTTAATTGTGGTGTTGTAATCCTGTGCCACTATTTCTGTCTTGTATCTAGGGGTTAACTTATTTCCTAATCTTCTATTTATTTTAACATGAATTTTTTCTCCTATACTATACTGCTTTAATGGTGTTCTATCCTTATTGTGGTATGCAAGATCTGAAACTTGCGTTTCCCTAAGTTTATTTGTTGTTTCTAATCTATATTTTTCTAACAGAAGTGGGTTTGTAGTGACCCGTGTACCAAAGTATACTTCTATTGGCTTTCTCCCTGTAGTGGAATGCACTGTATAATTGTATTCTTTTACTGACCTTTCTAATAATTCATTGAAAGTTTTATGCATTTTTTCGCATTGGAGACATCGCATTATTTCCTGTAGGGTAGAGTGAAATCGTTCCACTTGACCATTAGAGCAACTTGTGTATGGTGCTGTTCGGTAAATGTCTATGCCAAACTCGTTTTCCATTATAAAATTTATTTCTTCTGATTTGAATGATCTCTCATTATCCATGACTATCGTCTCTGGTACGAGTGAAAAAAGAAAGTCTCTCAATGGTTGTTTTATGTCTTCGGTGGCTGTAGATTTAATAGGCTTTGCAATTGCGTATTTCGAAAACTTATCTACTGCGGTTAAAATTAACTGCTTTCCCATAAGAAGTATATCGATATGTACTATTTGCCCTGGGAATGTAGGGATAGGTGTTGGTTGTATTTTCGGCTTTGCCGGATGGCGATCATATTTATTTTCTTTGCAAGTCACAAAATTTTTTATAATTTTTTTGTTTTTTGATGCCAAACTGGAAAGTAATACTTTCCTAAAATTTGGGTTTTATTTTCTTTAGAATTTCTATGAGCTCTCTTATGCTCTTTTATTATTATCTCCTGTTGTCTATGGTTATCAGTTATGTCCTCCACCATTCCTTGAGTGAACCTTATTTTATATTTGCTAAAATATAGTGGGTAGAGCGTCTGTATTTTTCCCATGACGGATTCTTCAGTTTTGATGCAATTAATGACTGAAGGATTTAAATATTTTTTTAAGATTGACAATAGAATCTGTTCCGAATATTCCGGTTGTGCTATCACATGGCGGTGATATGTAGGGAACACGATTTTAAACTCGTAATGGCCTACTATCAATATTTAAAAAAATTTGATTTTTGAAGGCATTTATCGGTCCTTCGATGCTAAATTAAATTGTGTGATGAACTGTCATCCTATCTTGATGCTACCGATAGGCTGTTAACTTGTGATTGTTCGACAGGTATCCTTGATAGAGCATCAGCGACAACATTCTGTTTACCAGGTTTGTAACACAATTCGTACGTATATTCCTCTAATGCTGCTTTCAACCTTTTCATTTTTGCATTGTTGTTCTTATTGCTCAATGCGTATGTGAGCGGTTGGTGATCAGTGAATATCTGTATTCTAGCTGATCCATAGAGGTAATTTCTAAGTGAGTTCAAGGCCCATATTATAGCCAACATTTCCTTTTCATTAGCCGCATAATGCTCTTCGGCCTTATTTTATGTTCTTGAGATGAATGCTATAGGCTTTGACTCTTGTGACAGGACTGCTCCGTAGTCAGTTCAAACATTTTATTGTAATCAGGGTATGCAAGAATGACATCCCTGGAGATAAGTGAATTTTTCACACACTTTAATTTTTGAGGATTTATTTTTTGATATCCTGCCTTCTTCCCCTCTTAGAAGAGTTGTGAGGGGTTTTGCTAGTTTAGCGTAATCTTTTATAAACTTTCTGTAGTACCCGGACATTCCGAGGAAACTACGAAGTTCCTTTATGGTTTTTGGTTGTGGGAAATTCGCTATCGCTTCCACCTTTACGGGGTTGGTTTTTACGCCATCCGCGGATATTATGAATCCCAAAAATTCAACCTCTTTTTTGAAAAAATGGCACTTGTCTAATTGGACTTTCATGTTTGCCTCTTGCAATGTTTTAAATATTTTTTTAATGTGTTCAATATGCTCTTTTTCCGTTTTGCTGAAAATTATTATATCATCGATATAAACATAAGCGTATTTTGCTATGTGTTCATGCAAAATGTCATCAAGCGCTCGCTGGAAAATGGAAGGTGCATTTTTCAGCCCAAATGGCAACCGAGTAAATTCGTATTTACCATTATTTACCGAAAACGCGGTTTTCTCGATGTCAGAATCCTTTAGAGGAATTTGATGAAATCCGCTTTTCAGATCTAATACCGAAAAAAAATTATTTTCCCCTAAATTTGAGATTACTTCAGAAATTTCAGGTATTGGGTATCTATCTGCTATTGTGACTGAGTTCAGCTTTCGATAATCTATAACCATTCGGTATTGTTTATTTCCCTCTGAGTCCGCCTTTTTCGGAATAATCCATATTGGTGAATTGTAGGGTGACCTTGATGGTCTTATGATTCCATCCTCTATCAATTTTTTTACCTGGCTTTCTACTTCTGGTTTGAGAGAAGCTGGGAACGGGTAAAATTTAGAGTAAATAGGTGTATCTGTTGCTGTCCGTATTTCTCCGATGACTTTTGTCGTGTTTCCGGTTCTGAGAATAACCTTGGGAATGCATGAATTATTTCGTTCATGTCCATTCTTTGTTGTGATGATAAATGTTCGTCCTTTATTTGTATGGCGTTTACCGCCTTTGAGGGAAGCTGTTTAAGCTTGATCCTTTTTTCGTTATTCAATATCAATATATTGTCCTTGGTATGGATCACAGCGTCCATATCTCTTAATGTATCGTTTCCTAAAATTCCATCAAATGTTTTTAAGGATGGCAGCAGGAAAACTTTGAGCTCCTTATCGATATTAAATAATTTTAATAGGGTATTTTCTTCGATTTTTATGTCCCCTACGACTGATTTGGCGTGGAATGGGACTTTGTTTTTTATACGTTTCTTTGCTAAATGTGGTTGTAAATAAATTTTACTGGAGCCTGTGTCCACTAAAAATCTTAGAATTTTCCCTCTTTCCGCTCTAGCCTCAAAGTAAGAGCGAAGAGCTCATTAGGCTAAAAAAATGAAAGTCTGATTGTTCATCTTCTCCATGCCTCCTCTCTTCTTGCTCCGATATGTGGAAGGTCCTTTGTGCTTTGCTATTCCTTTGCACAAAAGATTCTGCAGGTCTTTTTCCCTGAGATTGGCCTTGGTTATTCGTGGGTTTATTCATATAGTTGACTCTACGAGAGTGTATGCTTTGGTCCACATCCATAGGCTCTGGTCTGGGTTGAGGCTTGGGTGGCCTTGGTGGCGCACTTGCGTTAGCATTTACCCTAGTGGTTTGCCATGCCTGATGGCTTGCTTGAGGGTTATGAGCTAATTGCGGGTAGAAATGCTGTGCTCTTTGGTATGCAGGGTAATTTTTTGTTGGTTTTTGGTATCCTTGGTATGCTTGCTTCATGCCATTGGCGTGGTTCGTTCTAAAATTCTGGTTGTCTAATTTCTGACATAAATGGAGGGCTTGAGGTAAATCGACTGGTTCTTTCATACCTAGCAGTCTTGGCAAGTCTCCATTTAGTCCTCGAATAAATGTATCCAATGCTTTGTTCCTGTATGATTCTGTGAGCATTCGCTGCGTTTCACTACTCATACCTTCATAACCCAATTTGTTTAGAATAAGAGATAGGTGTTTATACACCTGTTGATAGAACACGTCTATCGATTTATCACCTTGTATGAGTGTGGTCATTTGATATTCCAGGGTTGATAGGTCTCGTCTATCTGCGTAGTGCATAGCGCGACACTTTGTAATTGCTCCCCAATTCAGAGGGGTGTTATAGGATTCTAATGCCGCATCGGCATTTCCTATTATCTTATTTCTTATTATACTAAGGATGCCATAGTATTTTGGTGTACCCCTTAATGGTTCGTATAAGTTCAGGTTTGTGTCGACACTTTTCTTCCAGGAGTTGAATTCTCCTGGGCGACCTGAGAAGTCTTTTAGACATTTAACAACATCTGGTATTTTGTCTAATTCTCCTAGATTTCCTCTTTGTTCTTCTACAATGTCTTGGTCTACCGCTGTAGCCAAACCAGAATTTGGGTTTAAAATATTTTGGACTACTTGTGGTCCTTGTTGTGTCAAGATGTTGGCCGCAATTTCAGATATAAGCTCCCTTAGCTCCGTTATGTTTAATTGCTCGTTTGCGTTATTGGTCGGGGGGGCTGGGGGGTTTTGAGATTGGGAAAGGACCGAAGGTCTAATTAAATTGTTGGGATTGGCCATGTTTAAAATTATGCTGTTTGTCCCTCTTGGTATTTTTCTAGGTTTAATGATCTTTTATCAGCTGCTATAGCCCTATTAAGTCTCTCTTCGATTCTTTGTAAGTTAAATTATTTTATTTCAATTTAAGTTTTTCCTCACACACTATTTTTCCAGCCAAATTTTCCTTCCGTTTTGTAAAAAAAAATTTATTTTATTAAAGCAATTTCGTCCTTATAAACAATTTACAATTTCTCTAAAGCTCTCATCATTCGAACAGTATGCTCTTCCATAGTATCCATGTTAAAATAGTCTTCTAGTGTAGCTTCTTAATCTTCTCCTATAGTATCAAATATCCACTGCATAAATTGAACTTCAGAGTGCCTATTTTTATTCCTAACATCAAATGCCTTTTTGGGAATTCTATTTTTATTTAACTGTGTTATTATTCTGTTTAATTCTGCTTTGTTTGTGTCTGCAGGTAAAGCATCTGCCATTTTTTCATTAATAACTCTTTCCTTTTATAAACTTTGGTGAAAAAAATATGTCAACAATAACTTAAATTTTACTTCTTACTTCCAATTTATTTTGTTGATCTCACTGTTGCTGCTTGTCTCACTAACAAATCTGCTCTTTACCAATAAACAAATCTGCTGCTGCTTGTCTTTTACCAATAAACAAATATGCTGCTGCTTGTCTTTACCAATAAATCTGCTGCTGCTTGTCTTTTACCAATAAACAGATATGCTGCTGCTTGTCTTTACCAATAAATCTGCTGCTGCTTGTCTTACTACCAAATCAGCTGCTGCTTGTCTTTACCAATAAATCTGCTGCTGCTTGTCTTACTACCAAATCAGCTGCTGCTTGTCTTTACCAATAAATCTGCTGCTGCTTGTCTTTCTTTTTCCTTCTTTCTATATAGCTTAGGCTGGTACCTAGTACCACCGGTTTGCTTACAAAGCTACTAAGGGGCCTTTTGCTATAATTGCAAATGTTTTTAACACGCGGACTTTTTTTTATTATTTTTAGCTAGTCTTTATTTTTTAAAGTTTTTCGGAGTGATTCGCTCTTTTCCTGCTTTGATTAAAACGAGTCCTTATTTTTTGATTTTCAGGACATAAGTTACGTAAAGGCGGTGGCTTTTGCTCACGGTTCTTTTTTCAATCGCGTTTCCTTATTTTCAGGTTATATTTTTTGAACGGGCTTCACTCGCGCATCCTTACTTTGTTTTTTTCAGGATATTTTCACAAGCGTTTCCTTATTTTCAGGATATATTTTTTGAACGGGCTTCACTCGCGCTTCCTTACTTTGTTTTTTTTCAGGATATTTTCACAAGCGATATCGCGAATCCTTACTTGGTATTTCCAGGATTATATATTACTTAAACGCGATTTCCCGTCAGACTTTTTGTCTCGGGCGCCAATTAGTAAAACACGGGTTTTACTTTTACAGGGCTCAGTCGTGAGCGCGTTGTTTTATTGAAGATATTGGAAAGTATTGGAAAGTATTTCCTATGTAAATAATTTTGTTGTTGCGTTTTACGGTGTGACCCATATTCGCATAGTGCTGGCTCGACATGTTACTATATGGCCGGTTCAGGTTTGGTTGTATGTGATATGTCAGCATGTGGATTGGCGGCGTGCCGCTTTGAAATGCTTGAGTGGCTGAATTCTCAAGTGACATACTTTCCGACTGTTGCTTAATCGTTTTGGGCAAAAAATGCTTAGGCTTGCATTCATAATTTATTGAGTGCGATCGGACTTGGGTTAGCGATCATATTGCGCAAAGTGTTTTGGGAATTTTATTTGGGTTGGCCGAAATATGAGTAATATTATTTCGGCAAAACAATTAAAGAATTCTTTGTCAGCTATTTGTTTAGCTGCAGACAATTTATGGGACTAATTTATGGTATGGGAACGACTAGCTTGTGCTAAGCGGACAACGTGGGTGGTATCAGTTACTTAACGAATTGTAAGTGATAAAAATGGATAATTTATTGAATGCGATCGGCTAGCTCATATTAGACGATCCTCTTGTGGACGTCGTGGGTGGTATTAACTTGTTCCAAGTTAACTTATGTGCACGATATATGTATATGTATAAATAAATAGATATATACTGTCTTATCTGTACCATACACAGAAAATTTCAGTTGGAAATCGAAAAAGTGCGATTTTTTGCAATGGGGACTTGTTGCGTTTTTAATTTTTGCAGATTCTGATTCGGGAGCCCTCCCCCTAAAAAGCCTCATTTAAATTTCCATCGTTCCAGAAAGTTCGTGTCAGACATGATTTGGGCCCACCGTGAGTGGTTTTCATACTTTTTGTTGGTTTTTTGATATTTTAAATGCAATGCAATATCAGTGTCAAGATATATTGTTAATATTTTACTATTTAGAACTTGAAATTTTTTATTAAAATTTAGAAAAATTTGAATTTTTTTCGGTCAGAATTCATTCAAATTTCTATTATTGGGATGCCTTTTGCAATATTCTGAATCGGTTTAATGGGCCTTTTAGGAAATTTTACGCCTTTCAAAATTGCCTTTGAGCGTTTGTGCATATCTCTCACTGATTCACCAGTAGAAGTGGTAAAAAAAATTTTTTTTTCGGGTATAAAAAAAAAGTTTACCGAAGATTGCTTTATATAAATATCTACATGCTGCTAAACTTTTAACGTAATTGGTAGAGAAGTGCCCAAGTTAGCAAAAATATTTAACGATTTTTCGGGTTTTACTTTTATCGATATATCCAAAACCGGTTACCGGATATCGACAATTTTTTTCCAAATCATTCTCTGTTTATACACCGAAAGAAAAGTCGCTTGTAAAACTAACATTTCTGCTTTATCAATTTTACATTTCAGCAAAAAATGTCGTATTAATATTGAAAATTATCAAACAAACAGGGTTCACGTTAACTTGATACAAAAGTTGATGAATCAACATTAGCATGTATGACATTGTCATATCAATTTATCATGTTAGTAATACATTACTTCGAAAAGTTTTATTTAACATTTAAAATGATGTAAACAACCGGTTTCACGCCAAATTGATAAAAAAACTTGTCGAGCCAACATTAGTACGTCATATCACTGTCATATCAATTTCTCATGTTAATTTTCATTTTGACATCATATTGATATGAAAACTGTTAATCTCACATTTGTATAACATTCTCATGTTAAAATTGCATAAATGAACATTTATCATGTTCATAACACATTTCGAAAACCTGCTTCACGTAAAAATGGTATGAAAATATACTAGCATTTGTATATGTAATTGTTTCATTCTAAAATGAAATGAACCGCGTTACAGTTGACACTCAAGTTCGGACGTGCTGGGAATTTACATATATAAACAAAAATAATTAAGATAAAAGCAATTCTAAACGTGAAGTGAAAACATCAGCGCAAAAGGAATTGGTGCTTTATCTGTATTACATTTACGAAGGAGCAACTAATGGGATATAAGAACATTTAGTTCCTGTCTGTGAAATGCATAATAAAAGTTTGTCTAGAAAGTAATTTTATGTGCTTCTAAAAATGTTAAGTTTGTCACCCTATCAAATGTATATTAGTGTTTATTTAAAAAATGTTAATAAATTGATTTAAAATAATATAATTTTGATGTGATTCTCTATTAAAATAAAAAGTTCTAGAATATAGATTCAATGTACATATACATGATGGTCATGTTCATTTTACGTTTTTCCTGTAGGTGCATACATTTCATGCCAATTATACATAAGAATGCCTTCAATAATAATAATTCATGTCAATTCTACGTGAGAATGCCTTCAATAATACATGATGGTCATGTTCATTTTACGTTTCATGTCAATTATACGTGAGAATGCCTTCAACAATACATGATGGTCATGTTTATTTGACGTACGCGATTACGTTTTCTTTTTTGCGCACATCCATTTCACATAGAAATGATATTTTCGAAATTGTAAAATTGACATTTTTTCTTTTCAGTTGCATTTGGTAAACAAAAACTGTTAATTTTACGGTGGTTTTTGATATTTTTTTCTTTCGGTGTATATCAGTATGCTGCTAAAATTTCAAAATAATCGGAGGGAAAGTGTTAATGTTATTGAATAACCAACTTCGCTCCAAAAAATATTTGATGGTTTTTCGGGTTTAAATTGTTAGGAATATCTCCGAAACCGTGTGGCGGGTATCAACAATTTTTTGCCTAGGTATAACCTTCACATATCTCTACACGTTGATAAAATTTCAACAAAATCGGTGCAGTAGTGTTTAAATAAATGTATATTAAACACTGCTACTTGAATTTATATATATAATCTTCGATCTATTGACTATATCTTTTTCAGGCATTATGTAATACGAATTACGCTGATAAAGTTAAGCTCCTCTTTATCTACCAATATACCAGAAAAAAGGTTATTCTTGTGCTTCGATGTTTCAATTTTTTTTTTTTTTGCAACAATGTAACACTATTTGGGATATGCCCATATCTATATATATAAAAATGAAATGGTGTATAATTGTAACGCTAAAACTCGAAAACGGCTGAACCAAATGAAATACTTCCTTTGGGGGATTTGTTTGTTATTACCACGCGCAGGTCATGTCTTAAAATCAGAACAAAATATTAAGGGGGCGTGGCACCTCCCATACAAACTGAATTTTTCAACTTGAATATCTTCAAAATTGTTTAAGGTAGGAACATGAAAATTGGTACAGAGCTACAGGATAACAGCACCACTCTCACCTATAAAACCGGGGGTTATCCAATAAGGGGGCGTGGTACCTCCCATACAAACTAAATTTTTTAAGCAGAATATCTGTGAAAGGGTTCACGGTAGGGACCTGAAAATCGGTACAGACCTATTGGATAACAACACCATTCTCACCCATAAAACTGGGGGTTAACCAAAAAGGGGGCGTGGCACCTCCCATACGAATGAAATACTTCATAGTCGATATCTCTGGAAGTATTCATGTTAGACCACTGAAATTTGGTAAGGGATTATATGAGATCAACCCCTACCACCTCCAAAAAAGCTGGGGATAACGAAAACGGGGGCGTGGCACCTCCCATACAAATGAAATATTTCATAGTCGATATCTCTGGAAGTATTCATGTTAGACCACTGAAATTTGGTAAGGGGTTATATGAGGTCGATCCCTACCACCTCCAAAAAAAACTGGGGATAACGAAAAGGGGGGCGTGGCACCTCTCATACGAAGGAAACATTTCATAGCCCATATCTCTGCAAGTATTTATGTTAGACCACTGAAATTTGGTGAGGGTTTATATGTGATCGATCCCTAATACCTCCCAAAAACTCGAGTTAACGATAAAGACCACTGAAATTTCTTGAAGAGTTAAATAAGATTAATCCCATCATCTCCAAAAAAACTGGAGATAAAGAAAAAGGGGGCGTGGCACCTCCCATACGAAGGAAACATTTCATAGCCCATATCTCTGCAAGTATTTATGTTAGACCACTGAAATTTGGTGAGGGTTTATATGTGATCGATCCCTAATACCTCCCAAAAAACTCGAGTTAACGATAAAGGGGGCGTGGCACCTCCCATACGAATATAATACTTCATAATCCATATCTCTAGAAGTATTTAGGTTAGACCACTGAAATTTTGTGAGGAGTTATATAAGATCAATCCCGGACACCTCCAAAAAAACTGGGGATAAGGAAAAAGGGGGCGTGGTTTCTCCTATATGAAGGAAACATTTCATAGCCCATATCTCTGCAAGTATATATGTTAGACCACTGAAATTTGGTGAGGGTTTATATGTGATCGATCCCTAATACCTCCCAAAAAACTCGAGTTAACGATAAAGGGGGCTTGGCACCTCCCATACGAATAAAATACTTCATAGTCCATATCTCTAGAAGTATTTAGGTTAGACCACTGAAATTTTGTGAGGAGTTATATAAGATCAATCCCGGACACCTCCAAAAAAACTGGGGATAAGGAAAAAGGGGGCGTGGTTTCTCCTATATGAAGGAGATAGGGATATGGTTTAAAATAGATATAGGGATCGGGTTAGAGAAACAGAGAGGGAAATAAATTTGTGGCAGGACAACGTCTGCCGGGTCAGCTAGTCTATATATATAAAAATGAAATGGTGTATAATTGTAACGCTAAAACTCGAAAACGGCTGAACCAAATGAAATACTTCCTTTGGGGGATTTGTTTGTTATAACCACGCGCAGGTCATGTCTTAAAATCAGAACAAAATATTAAGGGGGCGTGGCACCTCCCATACAAACTGAATTTTTCAAGTTGAATATCTTCAAAAGTGTTCAAGGTAGGAACATGAAAATTGGTACAGAACTACAGGATAACAGCACCACTCTCACCTATAAAACCGAGGGTTATCCAATAAGGGGGCGTGGTACCTCCCATACAAACTAAATTTTTTAAGCAGAATATCTGTGAAAGGGTTCAAGGTAGGGACCTGAAAATTGGTATAGACCTATGTGGTATCAAAAGCATTCTTACACATAAAAGAAGGGGTAATCGGAAAAGGGGGCGTGGCACCTCCCATACAAACTGAATTTTTCAAGGTGAATATCTTCAAAAGTGTTTAAGGTAGGAACATGAAAATTGGTATAGAGCTATAGGATAACAACACCATTCTCACCCATAAAACTTAGGGTTATCGAAAAAGGGGGCGTGGTACCTCCCATACAATCTATATATAAAAATGAAATGGTGTTCAGTCGTTACGCTAAAACTCGAAAACGGCTAAACCAAATCATGTACTTCCTTTAGGGGGTTTGTTTGTTATTACCACGCGCAGGTCATGTTATAAAATCAGAACAAAATATTAGGGGGGCGTGGCACCTCCCATACAAACATTTTTCTTCAAGGTGAATATCTCTAAATGGGTTTAAGGTAGGGACCTGGAAATCGGTACAGACCTATAGGATAACAACACCATTCTCACCCATAAAACTGGGGGTTAACCAAAAAGGGGGCGTGGCACCTCCCATACGAATGAAATACTTCATAGTCGATATCTCTGGAAGTATTCATGTTAGACCATTGAAATTTGGTAAGGGATTATATGAGATCAACCCCTACCACCTCCAAAAAAGCTGGGGATAACGAAAACGGGGGCGTGGCACCTCCCATACAAAAGAAATATTTCATAGTCGATATCTCTGGAAGTATTCATGTTAGACCACTGAAATTTGGTAAGGGGTTACATGAGATCGATCCCTACCACCTCCAAAAAAACTGGGGATAACGAAAAGGGGGGCGTGGCACCTCCCATACGAATGAAATACTTCATAGTCCATATCTCGGGAAGTGTTTAGTTTAGACCACTGAAATTTCTTGAGGAGTTAAATAAGATCAATCCCATCATCTCCAAAAAAACTGGAGATAAAGAAAAAGGGGGCGTGGCACCTCCCATACGAAGGAAACATTTCATAGCCCATATCTCTGCAAGTATTTATGTTAGACCACTGAGATAGGGATATGGTTTAAAATAGATATAGGGATCGGGTTAGAGAAACAGAGAGGGAAATAAATTTGTGGCAGGACAACGTCTGCCGGGTCAGCTAGTACCTTTTTAAAAATAATAGACTGTCTTCTGTTTAGGTTGTAGTTCGATAAAAAAAATCAAAAATAATCAAAAGCAATGTGTAACGAAGCTTTTCCGCTGCCCCGTTGCTTCTTCAATAATCGCTGGAGTATACTCGCCGTTTCCAGGGTTCAGTTACAATAAATTTGTAAGTACGGGACACCGTGCAAATCGTCTTTATGTAATCTTTAATTCTAATCTTATTTCTAAAATCTCCATTAATTCATTTTAAATTCAGTACTTGATATTCAATTACATACGTTACTGTGGAGAGCCTTTGCTTTGCGGGTGCAAACGAGGTCTCGAGTAGTGTTTGGTGGTGTTACCGACACATTCACTAGCCTAAGTCCCCGACTCACTCCTATGAAGCGCTTCTTTCTTGCGTAGGTATTCGCAGCCACAATCAAGACGTGCCCCAGTAGTAGCTCCGGTCGATAGTGTGCCAATACGAGTTGAATATTTGGTATAAAAAATGAGTAGTAGGTTGCATAAAAAAGTAGTTCGCTAAAACTTAGAAATTTGATTTTTTTAACATAAATAACAGCGAATTATATAAAATTATTAGTTAGAATAACTCTTTCGAGTCTGCTCACTATTTTCTATTAAACAAATAACAAACAATTGCTAATAATTAGCTTCAAACCCCAAACTTTGGTATTTGTTTCCTTTAGGGGTCAACTCCTAATAAATTAGCTAGAATTATGGAAGATAGCTCAAAATACAGGTTTTGGCCTGAGGATCACGAATGCGGAAGCGCTTTTTAATTTTTTTGTGTTTGTGGAGAGTAATGGTCAAAAACCCGAAAATTTACCCGGGTCCGGTACCAAAATTGGGGCGGGTTCTCTTCAGAGAAGCAAAATATTAAAAAAGCGCTTCCGGATTCGTGATCCTGAGGCCAAACCCCGTATTTTGAGCCATCTTCCATAATTCTAGCTAATTTATTAGGATTTGACCCCCAAAGGAAACAAATACCAAATTTTGGGGTTTGAAGCCTTCTTTGTGCTAAGATATGTATTTGATAGTAAATCTATCTAAAAACATCGTAGATTTGTTTACTGACCAAAAAAAAAGTTCAGAGCAGGTTAGAGCAGAGTAGAGCAGGGCAGCTGTCAAAATAGAAATAGAGCAACTTAGAGCAGCTCAGAGCAGAAATGCCATGAAACACTTGAGTCTCGATAGTTTCTTTTTATTTGGTTTTTTTGTTTAAATCTTCAAAATTAATGCAAATTCACGTATACAAAAATATTGATTTTCTTGCAAGCTAATTTTTTTGAAGTTTTCAAAAAATTTTTTTTTCCTGACTGACAATTGCTTCTCTGCTCTAACTTACTCCATAAAAAAAGCTAGAGCAGAAATTTGTGATCTGGATTACTCTAGTTTTGTTTTGAGCGTACTCATGAAACAAAAGATAGAGCAACCTAGAGCAAGAAAAGTGTTCGTTAAACACAATTTTGTGAAATATCTCAATCTGGCGTAAGCTAGAGCAGCCCAATAAACAAACCTCGTATATACATGTTTCCAAAAAAAACGTTTGTTTTCATTTTCTGTGTAATTTCTCATTTCGAAGATGCTTACCTCAAAATTTTTCTGTAAAATAAATAAAATTTACTAGTTTTAAGTTTTTTTATTTTGTGTCTTTTTTTTCTTTGATATCTCTATATATTATAAAACAAAGTCACTTTTTCTGTCTGTTTTTTCCCTTGAATGCTTAAATCTTGAAAGTTAAACAACGGATTTTTATGCGGTTTTTTTTAATAAATAGATTGGTTGAAGAGGAAGGTTTATGTCATTATCATAACGTGAAGAAATATATAAAGGGGGCGTGGCAATCGGACAAAATGTGGTAAAAAACCATACATTTTTTGTTTACACAGCCATAAATCCTAAACGAATCCACCGATTAAAATGAAACTTACTTGAAGTTAAACTTTGAAATATTTACTTTCGTTCTGCATCAAAAAAAAAAGTTGTTTCATATCTTATTTAACCAAAATTGTTTAAACCAAAACAGCACTTTTTCCAAAAAAGCTGTTTGGTTGTTTGTTCGTTGTTAAACGAATGAGCCATTAGAACTTGACAGCGAATAAACACACAAACAGCGTTATGAATGACGTGGGGTGAGATCGTATGGTGAAAGAACGCTGTTTGTGTGTTTGTTCGCTGTCAACCGATTATGCGGGAATCTCACCCCACCTCATTCATGTTGATTTAGATCGTATGGTGAAAGAACTCGATACGTATGTATGTAAGTACATATGTACGAATCTCTCGCATAATTAAATTTCGGACGTATATATTTCCGTGCGAAGCCGGAGCGGGTTGCTAGTAAAGTATAAACTGAAAGATTCGCTTAAAAGTTGCCCTAGAAACTGGAGTGAAAAAGTTGGGCAACATAGCAACACTTTTGTGCAAACAAGAACCCTGTTTCATTGATATTCGGTGCTGCACACAACCCGATCGCAACGAAAACAACAATAGCAACCCAGATTTTTGACATGGATGTGTGTTTTGACATTTGTGATTTGACGTGGAAGTGTGTTTTGACATTTCTGTCAAAGCTACAGTTCACACTTGTATTGATACACTATGCTCCGGTCGCAACCACAGCTCCGTGCTGACTGACTCCTGTGCTGCTGTGTCGCTTCTTTTATAGCTGTGGTATCCCGTGTTGCTAACTCCAATTGTTGCGTTGCCATGGTTACTATGTTGCTGAAACGTGTTGTGTTTGCCGTGTTGCTGAGACTTGTGTTGTGATTGTGTTGCCGAGACTTGTTGTGATGGTTGTGTTGCCGAGACTTGTTGTTACCGCCTCAGTGCAAGTGGTTGTTAAAGCCTGTTGTTACCACCTCCGTGTGATTTGTTGTCGATCTGAGGGTTGTTGTTACCGCCTCCGTGTGATTTGTTGATGTTGGGGCTTATTATTACCGCTACAGTGCGAGTTGTTGTTGTGTTGTGTGGTTATATTGTTTGCGTTTTGTGTGGGCCAAATTAATGTGTTTATATTTGGTCCTCGCACTCTACCACCTCCAATATTACCTCCTGGGCTTTGGACCCGTTATGCCCGTAGCGCTGCATGTATTCCCACCGTAGGAAATCCATCCAGGCCTGCGTCGCGTGCGGAACTTTTGCCCTGCGCATTGAGTCCGCAACCCATACGTACCGCTCCTGCCAGTACTCCTTGTCGGCGACGTGGTGTGTGACTGCTGCATTGGCCAGAACCAGCAAGTAGCAATGTTTGGCTACGTTGTGGGGTGCAAGGATCACACTCTTGCCAAAAAAGTCAATGTTCCGAACCCAGCGATGTATGCGACTGTAGCTTTCCTCCTTGTTTCCTTTTTGAGTTAGTTGCCCGACCACGAAAGGGCTGAGAGTAGTATTATGTTGCTCGTGTAACTCTTCCAGTCACTTTGCCCAAGCATCGACGTGGTCGGTCAGCCAGTGTGACCCATTGAGCGAGTTGAGGTCGCTTTCGTAGAGGGGTATGTCGCCTCGTCTTGCCGGAAATTTTGTCCTAGGCCCTTCTTTTCCTGGTGGAGCGATTACCGCTGACAATCCCTTTCCTGGTGAAGCCGCATCTTCATCTGAGGAGACCTCTATTACTGGCGGCGATGGTTCTGCCTTGTGTGTGTCGCTACCCGATGTGTCGACTTGCACCTCCTCATCCTCTGTATCTACCCGGTTGAGTATGCCTGTTGCCGGTAAAGATTTGGTTCTGTCGTGGACCTTTGTAGCGGCTTCCTCCCATTTTGCTTTGCGCGTCGTGCGTACCATCAGCTCTGCTGCTCGTTTGGCTGCTTCCGCTGTGCTCCTGGCTTCATTTTCTGCATAAGCTGCGGCGATGGCTGATTCATTGTAGTTACGCGTTTCGTGTTGCCGCCGTCTGCTGCTCGTGCCGAGGCGTAGGTCGTGGTACAGTTTGCTTGTGTGGTTGTTGCGCGCAAAGTTGCATGGGTACCGCCTTCTGCTGTGGTTGTGCGTGCTGGAGCGCGCTTTGTGTTGGCGTCGGAGCCTGCCGTGTATGTAGGCGCAGTAACGCGGACGACATCAGCGTATGTTACTGTGCACTTGCAGTTGTCGCCTGGAGCGCGTGTTGGTTCAGCGGCGCGCGTGATGCCTGTTCCCATTACTGCGTGCTTGCGGTGGCCGCCATCGACTGAGGCGAGTGCTGGTGCCGCGATGCCCGTGATGTCTGCAGCCGTTACTGCGCGTTTAGTGGTGCGCTTGTTCATGACGTCGGCGCCTGCAGCTCCCTCCATCAGGACGATTCTCGGGCGTTTTGCTCCTTCTTCTTCGTAGCACTTGCGCATGCGCTTGGCGCTGTTGGTCAGTTTATCATTGTAACTTTCCATTTCGATTGTTGCTTTCTTTTAAATCAGGAAAAAAAATCTTAGCAAAATATACTTGTTTTTTTTTTGTTTGCGATCGAATGACCGGAGCCTGCATTTTCTCTCGTCCTTGATTTTAATTATTTCATTTAAATTTAATTTCTTGTGGAGGTCTCTGCCGCATGGTATGTCTTTAATTCGGCAATGCTGACCGTCTTTTCCTTTCCCCCGTGGCTCTTTCTCAGCTTTACTATGACTGGGGAGGTGTACCCTAGGACTTGGTATGGGCCGTCGTATTTGGTGGCTAACTTTGCCGCGAATCCCTCAGTGGCCTTCGACAAGTGATGCTCCTTTACGAGTACTAGCTCGCCGATCTCGGGGGTCCATTTTCTCCGCCGTAGATTGTAGTGCCTGGCTTGATCTGCCGCTGCTCGCTCCATGTTTTGCCTCACTATCTTATAGGCTTCCTGCATCCTGTGTTTTTCGTCGGCCGTGGCTGTAGTTGTGCCGGTTCCAATGTTAACTTCGTCGAACAGTGCCCGTGGTAGTCGCGGTTCCCGTCCTTGTACGAGGAAGGCTGGACTATACCCTGTAGATGCGGTGACACTGGTGTTTATGGCAAACTCGATTTCTGGGAGAAGGTCGTCCCATCTGTTGTGTTGTGACCTGGTGAGTTGTGCTATGATCCTCTTGACTGTTCTGTTCGCCCGTTCCGGTGGGTTTTCTTGCGGGTTGTAGGGCGCCGTAAATTGTTGTCGTATCCCCATCTCCTTCAGGTAGCGTTACCACAGTGTCCTCGTAAATTGTACGCCGTTGTCTGATATGAGGATTTTGGGGACGCCAAATCTGGCGGGGATGCGCTCTCTCAATGCGCGGCGAATACCCTCTGCTGTAGCGCGCCTCATGGGGATCAATTCCACCCATTTACTAAAGCGGTCGAAGAATACTAGTAACATCGTGTTTCCATGTGTGGATCTCGGAAGTGGTCCAACGAAATCGACGCATATCGTTGCAAACGGTTCTTGAGCTACCTGTGAGAGTATCTTTCCAGTCGGCTTTTGCTGTGTCTCCTTGTATTTTTGGCAGGACTCACATTGACGTACATATCGACTTATGTCCCGAAACATTCCGGGCCAGTAATACCGGTTGGCAATCCGCGCTAGGTACACAAAAATTCCAAGGGGCCGCTTTTTCATCATGTGACCGGCAGGGAATATGGCGGTACAGTTGTCCATCTTGCATTATATAGTCCGCATATTTCTCCGGGTTAGAGCGGACTTCGTTCACTCGCTTGTGTCACCACTTGCATTGTGGCTCTGTTGTCGTTGCTAGTCGTAAGGTTTCCAATGGCTGTCGTGATAGTGCGTCCGCTACCAGGTTCAGCTTACCTTTCCTGTACTGGATGTCGAAGGTATGTTGTTGAAGTTGCAAGGCCCATCGTGCTTTACGGCGGGAGGGACTTTCGATGGACATGTGGTCCGTGGTTACCTTGAACCGGTACCCTTCTAAGTATGGCCTCATTTTGCGTATTCCCCAGACGATAGCGAGACATTCCTTCTCAGTGGATGAAAAGCTGGTATCTGCCTTGTTGCGTTTCCTGCTGGCATAGGCGATCACGCGTTCTCCGCCTTCCAGTTCCTGTGTCAACACGGCTCCTAGTCCGGTGAAGGTCTTGGTACAGTCCGGGCAGGCGAGTATCGGTGCTTCCGTGAGTTTCTGCCTTAGAACCTCGAAGGCTTCCTGTTGTTCGGCCCCCCACTTCCAGTGTTTGCCCTTTTTCAGCAGGGCGGTGAGTGGCTGGCTGATTGTGGCGAAGTCGGGCACGAATCGTCGGTACCAAGATGCTATACCGGGATATTGACGTACCTCTTTCACGTTCCTTGGTGGTTTCAAATCTTTGATGGCAGCAACTTTCTCGGGGTCGTGTGAATTCCTTTATCGCTTACTACGTGGCCTAGGTATCGGAGCTCCTTCTTGAAAAATTAGCATTTCTCTGGGTTTATCCTGAGGTTGGCGCATTGTAATCGTAGTAGTACTTCCTTCAAGTTACGGAAGTGCTCTTCCAGGGTAGATCCTATAACGATTATGTCGTCAAGGTATGCGAACGCGTAGGGTTCCATCTCCGGTCCAATAACCTGGTCTAGCGCTCTTTGAAACGTTGCAGGCGCGGAATGTAGGCCGAACGGCATAACACGCCACTGGTACCGTGAAGGCTGTGTAGGGGCGGCTCTGGGGTTCCAATGGTATTTGCCAGTAACCATTTTTCAGACCTAAGCTGCTGATGTATTTCGCTTGCCGAAGCTTGTCCAGTATGTGTTGTATTCTGGGTAAGGGGTATGCGTCGGGTACGGACCAGGCGTTGAGCTGCCGATAATCCACGCATAATCTCCACTTCCCATTTTTCTTTTTAGCTAGTACGATAGGTGCACTGTGTGGGCTACATGACGGCTCGACGTATCCCTTCTGGAGCAGTTCATTAATCTCGTCGTTGATGATGCTCTGAATAGCTGGGTTGCTCGGGAAGAAACGTTGCTTGATGGGGCGGTCGTCCGTCTTGATGATCTTGTGCTCGGCTATGGTCGTCACCCCGCTCATGGTCTCAAATTTTCGGAGCTCTTTTGTCAGGAAGTCCCGTACTCGTTCCTCCTTGTCCTCGCCGTAGGCACCGTTGGTCCTCTCCTCTGTGTTGATGTTGCCCCCGCCTGGTGGCGTTACTTCCTCCGTGATCTGTGTTGGTTCGCCTGGTGACAGCGTATGTTGTGGACGTGGCCTGGATAATGCGAGGTGCCCTCCTCCGCAGGATATGGTGGCTCCCACGCTCCCTAGTGTATCTAATCCAAGTATGATGTCGTCGATTGCTCCGGGCATAACTTGTAGAACTAGGTGCTGTGGCCATACTGTTTCGCAGTCCAGCACTCGGACTCCGTAAGCCTTAGTGCTGCTCCTGTGGCCATTACACGAATGTGCATGTCTAGCGGTAATTGGTTTAAGATGATGTTGAGTGCGTCTGTCGGGCAGGATCTAAGTGCGCCCGTTACGCCTCCGAATGCCGCTCGTTGTATCTTGTTTAGGTTATTGATGTTGTACTGCTTGTCTAGGGCCGGCCACCAAACTAACGCCCCATACGATAGTATGGGTCTTATGACTGCAGTGTAGAGCCACATCATCAGTTTTGGTTTTAGACTCCAGTTCTAGCTTACTATTATTTTGCAGGAGTAGTAGGCAATGTATGCTTTGTTTATTCTTTTCTCAACGTTCAGTTTCCAGTTGAGTTTGCTGAGGTATTTTACACTGTGGGAGAGTGATAGTTCAGTGCCGTTAAGCGAGGGTAGACGGAATTGAGGGATCTTGGTTTTGTTGCTAAACAGTACTAGTTCCGTTTTACTCGGGTTGATGCCTAGACCACTAGCAGAGGTCCAGGCCTGTAGCTTCCGGGTCCGTAGTCGCCTTTGATGCCAATGCTAATACTCGTTTTCGGATTTTCCGGGCGGTTCCTGTCTGCTCGATACCCAACTCTTGTGCGATGGATACCAGCCGCTCCTTTGAAATGTTGTCCAACCACGTGGCGTCTATGTGGTCGGCCATTTTGTTACTTCGATTTGTTGTCAGGAATGTTCCTTCTGATGTTGAACGATTTGCAGGGTCCCTGCTCGGGCGCTAATTGTAAGGAAGCTTTTCCGCTGCCCCGTTGCTTCTTCAATAAACGCTGGAATATACTCGCCGTTTCCAGGGTTCAGTTACAATAAATTTGTAAGTACGGGACATCGTGAAACTCGTCTTTATGTAATCTTTATTTAATTCTAATCTTATTTCTAAAATCTCAATTAATTCATTTTAAATTCTGTACTTGATATTTCTGGATACTCAATTATCTTGGTGCAATTTAACGGTCCGGCCGTGTTCCGTTAGGCGGATCCCGTTAGCTCTGCCGCGCCTTACATCGGCGGTGTTCGGTTGCGCTTGACGCCCTTGCTCTGCGTTGGCGATGCTCCGTCGCGTTCGCTGTTGGCGTAACTCTGTCGTGCCTTGTGTGGTCGGTGCTTTGCTTGGTGGTGTCTGCCTCGCGTTTGCGTCGTTCTGCCGCGCCTTGCGTCACTCTGTCGCGCCCTGTACTGGCGTTCGATGTTGGCGTTGGCGTAACTGCGCAGCGCTGGATGTTGACGTCGCTGCTTCGCGGAATACTTGCAGCGCGGCGCGATTCACTTGTACGCAGGTTAGCGGGCGTCGACTGTTCGCGGTTGCGCGTTACTGTGGAGAGGCCTTTGCTTTGCGGGTGCGAACGAGGTCTCGAGTAGTGTTTGGTGGTGTTACCGACACATTCACTAGCCTAAGTCCCCGACTCACTCCTATGAAGCGCTTCTTTCTTGCGTAGTTATTCGCAGCCACAATCAAGAAGTGCCCCAGTAGTAGCTCCGGTCGCAACCACAGCTCCGTGCTGACTGACTCCTGTGCTGCTGTGTCGTTTCTTTTACAGCTGTAGTATCTGGTGTTCCTAACTCCAATTGTTGCGTTGCCATGGTTACTATGTTGCTGAAACGTGTTGTGTTGGTCGTGTTGCTGAGCCTTGTTGTGTTGTGATTGTGTTTCTGCGACTTGTTGTGATGGTTGTGTTGCCGAAACTTGTTGTGTCGGGTTGTGTTGCCGAGACTTGTTGTGATGGTTGTGTTGCCGAGACTTGTTGTTACCGTCTCGGTGCAAGTCGTTGTTAAAGCCAGTTGTTACCGCCTCCGTGTGGTTTGTTGTCGAGTTGGTTTGTTGTGTTGTGTGGTTGTATTGTTTGCGTTTTGTGTGGGCCAAATTAATGTGTTTATATTTGGTCCTCACAAATGATTACTTTTGATTATTTTTGATAATTTTTGATTTTTTGATTTTTTTTTTTTGGTTTTTAAATTTTTTTTTTTAATCAATTGAAAAATAATCATTAAAAAGTGAAAGTAATTGGTAATCAATCATTAGGTGGCTTCTCAAAAAATAATCAATGAAACTGCTAATTATTACCGATTAGTAATCAATTATTAACAGGTCTGCTTAGAACGTTATTTCCGATGATGCTACAGTTTTTTAAGGTAGTTGTTCAGAAATGTATTGTGGCGAATATTCTCAAGAATCGCTCATCTCCCGCCACTAACGTCACTACGAGAACTACAGATGTTTAGGTACATGACCCGAGAGCGAGAGCGGGAGAGGCAGCTTGCATATTTGCGAATGTGACACAAAGAGGAGATGACAATAGATAAACGTTTCGAGAACACTGTTGCACAAATAAAGCTTTCGGCAGAATCAGTCCGTCACGTACTTGCCGGAAAAAGAAGAAACTGACAGCCGAGTAGGATGTGTGTATTTTGCATGTAAAACTCTAGATTGACAAAGTAGCAGTCCACGCATCCGGCATCCATTGCCAATCTTCTATTTTGACGGAACGGCAGCTGCGTGACAAATGTCAAAATCAATTTTACCACCAATTTGACAACGCGTTTGTGAAAATTATGAAAAAGCAAATTTAACCAAAGTAATTGCCGATTTATATTTTTATTTATAGATTTGCGGTTTGAATGCTTGGTTAGTTTTTCCCTAAGCAGGTTCAGCAGTAGATCAAATATGGGCTTCTCCATTCTAATATTAATTCTGAACTCCTCAGGGAATGCAAAATTCACATCAAAAAAACCGTGGATGTTCCTGTCCCGTAAAGATGGACGTACCCACCATCTGCGGTTGTAAAGCCGCCTGAAAAGCTCCATTGCTTCTATTAGCATCACTATAACAAGTATTACTTTTATATTTTCCATGTTTTTAACCGATATTTTGCATTTGTTATGTTTTTTTTTAATAATTTTCGTTTTGCGCCAATTACTTTGTTGACATATCTGTGTACTTCAACATGACGTACGTCAATCGCTAGGTGCCATCCCTGTGCGGCAGGGGGTCACGACGTACGTCACGTACATGACGTATTGACGGACTGATTCTGCTTAACGCTTAACCCAGAAATGTGTAGACATTTCTAGTTGATAAAGCTGCAGTCTGCTAAGGTATTGTGGCGAATGTTCTCAAGAATCGCTCATCTCCCAACTCTATCGTATTTCTATCACTAGCGTCACTACCCCAACTACAGCTGTTTAGATACATGACGTGAGAGCGAGAGAGGGAGAGGCAGCTCGCGTGTTTGAGAATGTGGCACAAAGAGGAGATGACGATAGATAAACGCTTCGAGAACACTGTTGCACGAATAAACCAGAAATGTGTAGGCATTTCTAGGTTGTGAAGCTGCTGTTTGCTAGGGTATATAAAAGCCGCAAAGACAACGCAATTGAGTCAGTTTATTTTGAAGTGTTGTACAGTGAAGTACTGAACAGTAAATTAACCCGCGATATTGTACTACGGTTTTTAGTACTGAATAAAGCGTACTACTTACTAAACAGTATCGGAGTGTTTTATTTAACGTATAGTGATCGAACTCAGGGAAAATAATCAAGGAATCATCGAATTCGTCACAGTATATAAAGGCGAAAAGACAACGCACATCAATCAGTTTATTTTTGAAGTGTTGAACAGTGAAGTACTGAACAGCGAATTAACCCGCGTTATTGTACTACGGTTTTTAATAGTGAATAAAGCGTACTATTTATTAAGCAGAATCTGAGTGTTATATTTAACGTACAGTGATCGATCTCAGGGAAAATAGTCGAGGAATCATCGAATTCGTCACAGTATTAAGAAAGTCCCTGTCAAGAATGACACAATATATCACTATATAATAAGCCTTCTTATATCGCTATAAGTTTGAAACAAGCCATTTATATCGATCTTTTCAACAGGTTAGAAATTTGATGAAAAATATAAAAAAAAACAAGATCGATTTTTAGTAAATTGAATCTCTTGGGACAGAAAGATATAGATATAAAGAGAGGCCGAATCTAGGGAGGCAAATAAGGCTATTTTTGTATGCATGTAGTATTGTACTGTTTACAATGGTATACCCTTCTTTAACAAAGCTAACAAGTGTGCGCAAAAGTTTTGAAAAAGAGCATTGGCTCCACTTTTAATTCTCTCATTTACCAACTCAAAGAGCACTTATCCATATTTAAAAAGCTGCTGCACTTTGACATTTTGAACAAGTTCGAAACGAATATTGGCGAAACAATTAAAATATAAGCATACAGAACTCTTCTCAAACTTTTAACCACCTAATCGATTGGTAGAAAAGGGTAATATTATACAAGTAGTTTCTGAACTTTGTCAAGGACGCTAATAATAATGAGTGCAGCCTGCAATAATAGGTATCTACTACATACGAAAATGCATACATACATAAGTACATTTGGTATAGAAATACAATAAAGAGCAAAGTAAACTATATAGAGAAGTGGAAAATTCAGCACAGCGTTTCTGCTACTGATGAGAAAGAAAGGCGAGGCGTTGAGTGTACAACACTGAGTGTATTTTTAATGGTTTCCATTTCAAAAGCGTTCGGCCTCCGCTATTTGTCGCTAACAATTCATAGTTGTTGCAATCAGGACGTGCAACAATACACACATTGAAACCAAAATAAATTCATCAATTTAAATTTTTTATGAACTTCTAAGGAAGAATTCGTTCCGGTGAAACTTGAAGGTTACATACCTAGCTGTCATTTTAATAGCTAGCTGGAAAGTGGTTTGACGGGAAGTGTACGTCTATCTGAAAAATGTTCCAAAACTTTTTTTTTTACTTTTGGGCATGCCAAAAAAAATCTAAAGGGGAAAATCCTGTGTGTTGCATAGTAGTAACAGAAGTTAACTTCTTACAAATTACAAATAAGAGTGCCAGATAATTATTATTCATTTATTATTATTGTAACTTGTTTAATAAATCTAAATACATAGGTACATATCTACTTATACACATAAAGTTCCCGGCTGACCAAGATTTTCCCGGCGGTTTTCGAAGTTGACATAATTTTACTTACCAACAGTATAAGCTTTCCAAAATAGATTTCCATAACATTTCCAAATTTTCTGTTTAAAAATTATTTATAGAATGCCATCCATCTCATGGATTATTAGAAAAAAATTCGATAGGTGGCAACCCTAAAAACTGTAATATGCTTCTTTATCCAAATCGCTTGAACCGTTTCCGAAATAGTAGTGGTACAAATGATGTATTTCCAAATAGCTGGTGCGAAAACTTCTGCAAGGTAGACTCATCATCATTTATTGGCGCTTAACCGCCTAAGCGATTTTGGCCGTTGCATATCAAAGCACGCCAGTCATTCCTTTTTAGCGATAACTGACGCCAATTGGAAACCCCAAGAGAGTTCAAGTCATCCTCCACCTGTTGTTTCCATCCAGTCGAGGCCTCCCCCTTCCTATGCTGCCGAATTCAGGCGACGATAGGAAAACCTTCTGTGCTTCTTTGTCCATTCGCATAACATGGCCCAGCCAGCGGAGTCTTTGGGCTTTAACTCGCTGGACTATGGTCAGATCTGCGTAGAGCTCGTACAGCTCATCGTTAAATTTCCTTCGATACTCGCCGTTGGCATCACGGGAAGGACCATAAATCTTCCGGAGAACTTTTCTCTCAAATACTCCAAGGGCCATCTCATCTTCTCTTGATATTGTCCATGAATCTGAGCCATACATCAGGACAGGTATGATGAGAGACTTATAGAGCGTGATCTTTGTTCTTCGAGAGAGGACTTTACTTCTCAATTGCCTACTCAGTCCAAAGTAGCACTTGTTGGCAAGAGTGATTCTCCGCTGGATTTCTAGACTGATACTATTTTCGGTGTTGATACTGGTTCCCAAATAGACGAAGTCCCTCACAGTTTCAAATTTGTAACTATCAACAGTGACATGGCTGCCAAGGCGCAGGTGCGCCGATTCTTTCTTTGATGACAGCAAATACTTCGTCTTGTCCTCGTTCCCGGCAAGACCCACTTTTTTCGCTTCCTTATCAAGTCCAGAGAAGGCAGCGCTTATGGCGCGGTTGTTAAGGCCAATGATATCAATATCATCGGCATACGCCAGCAATTGCACGCTCTTGTAAAGGATTGTACCATAACGGTTTAGCTCTGCTGCTCGAATTATCTTTTCCAGCATCAGATTGAAGAAATCGCACGAAAGGGAGTCGCCCTGTCTGAAGCCTCGTTTGGTTTCAAATGGCTCAGAGAGGTCCTTCCCGATTCTGACGGAGCTGTTGGTATTGCTCAACGTCATTTGGCAAAGCCGTATAAGCTTTGCAGGGAAGTCAAATTCAGACATGGCGGCATACAGGCAACTCCTTTTTGCGCTGTCAAAAGCGGCTTTGAAATCGACAAAGAGATGGTGTGTGTCGATTCTTTTATCATGGGTCTTCTCCAGGATTTGGCGTATCGTGAAAATCTGATCGATGGTAGACTTACCAGGTTTAAAGCCACACTGATAAGGTCCAATCAGTTTGTCTACGATCGGCTTCAGCCTTTCACACATCACGCTAGAAAGAACCTTATATGCAATATTAAGAAGACTAATTCCGCGGTAGTTGGTGCGGTTAGCGGGATCGCCTTTCTTGTGGATTGGGCAAAGCACACTTAAATTCATTCATTAAATGCATTCGTCTGACCATATTCTGCATAAGAGCTGATGCATGCTTTTTACCAGCTCTTCGCCTCCGTGTTTGAACAGCTCGGCGGGTAGTCCGTCTTTTCCAGGCGCTTTGTTGTTTTTGAGCCGGGATATAGCTATCCTCACTTCATCATAGTCAGGTGGAGGGACGACTTTTCCATCGTCAGGGAATGGGGTATCGGGTTCGACGTCTCCCTCGCAATTTAGCAGTGAGGAGAAGTGCTCCCTCCATAATTTAAGTACACTTTGTACGTCGGTTACCAGGTCGCCATTATTGTCCTTACAGGAGCTTGCCCCGGTCTTAAAACCTTCCGTCATCCCGGATCTTTTCATAGAATTTTCGGGCATCATTCCAGCATCTCAAGCTCCTCACACTCACGCCTTTCGGCCTCACTTTTCTTTTTTCTGAAAAGGCGTCTCTCTTCCTTCTTTGCCTCACGATATTGTTGCCATACACTGCGGGTTGCGCCCGGTCGCAACGTCTCCTTGTAGGCAGCGTCCTTTTTTTTAGAGGCAGTTTTGCATTCCTCATCGTACCAGTTGTTCTTGCGGGCTCGCTGGAACCCTATAGTGGCCTCAGCGGCGGTACGCAATGAGTGAGAGATATGCTTCCATTGCTCGGTTACATCGTTAGGTCGGGGATTGCCCTCTGCTAGCAGGTGTGAGAGTCGAGTTGTGAAATTAGCAGCTATCTGTGTCACGCGCAGCTTCTCGACGTCAAACTTTCCTTCCGTTACTGTGCGCACTTTCTTCGTTGCACAGAGGCGTGTGCGTATCTTGGCTGCGACAAGATAATGGTCAGAGTCAATATTGGGACCACGCAGTGTACGCACGTCCAGAACGGTGGAGCTATGTCTGCCGTCAATCAAGACATGATCAATCTGGTTTCTAGTTCTTTGATCAGGGGACAGCCATGTGGCTTGGTGTATTCGCTTATGCTGGAACCTGGTACTACTGATGACCATATTGCGAGCAGCGGCGAAGTCAATCAACCTAGTGCCGTTGGGGGATGTTATATCGTGGAGACTGAATTTTCCAACTGTAGGACCAAAGACTCCTTCCTTGCCCACCTTGGCATTAAAGTCGCCGAGCACGATATTGATATCATGCTGGGGGCAGCGATCATAAGTCTGTTCAAGTTTATCGTAGAAGGAGTCCTTCTCTGCGTCGTCCGTCTCCTCAGTCGGCGCATAGGCGCAGATAAATGTTATGTTGAAAAACCTCGCCTTGATGCGGATCGCAGCGAGACGCTCGTCCACAGGAGTGAACGCTAATACTTGGCGGCGAAGTCTCTTTCCCACCACGAATCCTACACCACGCGCTTTGCCGCGTGTCTGGCCACTGTAGTATACGTCACAAGGACCGATGGTCGTCTTTCCTTGCCCCGTCCATCGCATTTCCTGCAGGGCGGTGATGTCGGCCTTTGCGCCTACGAGGACATCAACCAGTCGGGCAGCGGCACCGTCCCTTGAAAGGGTCCGGACATTCCCGGTACATGCCCTAATATCCAAATCATTATGCCTTATTCGTTTTGCCGGGTCGTCAACATTAAAGGGGGTTCTCATCCGAGGCTTTGATTTTGTTTTCATTGGAATTAAGTTTTTTACGTGGCGGGTCCCAAACCCAGCGCACACCCGTTTCGGGGTTTTTGGAAAATATTTACACATTTATATAACGAGCCGTTTGCTTCAAGACAGACGCCCGCTTGCAGCCGCACATCATGGTGAACAGACGCTACGCAAAAACCTCGGTGAGCCCTTAAACCAAGTAAGTCAGAGTGGCCCCACCGGGGCTCCCTCTCTTTCTGCCGCGAGCCTAGGTAGCTCCCGTTGCCCAGAGTGCACGAACGAGGACGCAAGAGTCGGGATTGAGCAAGGTCACTTAGCAACCACACTCCATTACACTCTCACCTAAAGTTTTTATTGGCGTCACAACTATCTCCTTTCCATTTTCAAATAAATTGAAAATTAACTTAAACTTTTATTTGCACGGAGGGAAATCTATGGATGGAACATCCATAATTATTGATATCACATTAAATAAAAATTGATATTTCTGTCCCATCAATGAATATGGATGTTTCATCAATGCTTTTTTGATAAATCACTATTGAAATGGTATCCGTATAAACTATTGATAAATTCTAAATAGTTTAAAAAAAACAAAATTTTATATAATTTGACATCTGGTTTCAGTGGGACTCGAACCATGCTCCTCTGGCACGTTATCCCAGTATTCTACCATTCGGCTACGGCATATTATACAATTTTTAGAAAAATGTTCAATCATAAGAAATTCAAAAAATCTTGAATTTAAAAAAACCGCTCCGACAAGTTGTAATATTGTTAGAAAATCCATAGTAAAAATTGTTGAACTATTATGATTATGCGTCCCAGAAAAATTTACATTTCGCCCATATATATTAGTACGCTGTCTCTACCATTATTCATCATCATTTATTGGCGCTTAACCGCCTAAGCGATTTTGGCCGTTTCGTATCAAAGCACGCCAGTCATTCCTTTTTAGCGATAACGGACGCCAATTGGAAACCCCAAGGGAGTTCAGGTCATCCTTCACCTGTTGTTTCCATCTCAGTCGAGGCCTCCCCCTTCCTCTGCTGCCGAACTCAGGCGACGATAGGAAAACCTTCTGTGCTGGAGCTTCTTTGTCCATTCGCATAACGTGGCCCAGCCAGCGGAGTCTTTGGGCTTTAATTCGCTGGACTATGGTCAGATCTGCGTAGAGCTCGTACAGCTCATCGTTAAATTTCCTTCTATACTCGCCGTTGGCATCACGGGAAGGACCATAAATCTTCCGGAGAACTTTTCTCTCAAATACTCCAAGGGCCATCTCATCTTCTCTTGACATTGTCCATGAATCTGAGCCATACATCAGGACAGGTATGATGAGAGACTTATGATCTTTGTTCTTCGAGAGAGGACTTTACTTCTCAATTGCCTACTCAGTCCAAAGTAGCACTTGTTGGCAAGAGTGATTCTCCGCTGGATTTCTAGACTGATATTATTTTCGGTGTTGATACTGGTTCCCAAATAGACGAAGTCCCACACAGTTTCAAATTTGTAACTATCAACAGTGACATGGCTGCCAAGGCGCAGGTGCGCCGATTCTTTCTTTGATGACAGCAAATACTTCGACTTGTCCTCGTTCACGGCAAGACCCACTTTTTTCGCTTCCTTATCCAGTCCAGAGAAGGCAGCGCTTACGGCGCGGTTGTTAAGGCCAATGATATCAATATCATCGGCATACGCCAGCAATTGCACGCTCTTGTAAAAGATTGTACCATTGCGGTTTAGCTCTGCTGCTCGAATTATCTTCTCCAGCATCGGATTGAAGAAATCGCACGAAAGGGAGTCGCCCTGTCTGAAGCCTCGTTTAGTTTCAAATGGCTCATAGAGGTCTTTCCCGATTCTGACGGAGCTGTTGGTATTGCTCAACGTCATTTGACAAAGCCGTATAAGCTTTGCAGGGAAGTCAAATTCAGACATGGCGGCATACAGGCAACTCCTTTTTACGCTGTCAAAAGCGGCTTTAAAATCGACAAAGAGATGGTGAGTGTCGATTCTCTTATCATGGGTCTTCTCCAGGATTTGGCGTATCGTGAAAATCTGGTCGTTGGTAGACTTACCAGGTCTAAAGCCACACTGATAAGGTCCAATCAGTTTGGGCTTCAGCCTTTCACACAACACGCTAGAAAGAACCTTATATGCGATATTAAGAAGACTAATTCCGCGGTAGTTGGTGCGGTTAGCGGGATCTACCATTATTACTATGCAGTAAATATGGACATGGATATACCGACAATAGAAATTCATATCACGACCATAGATATTGACATGCCGTTCAAATATATTAGTATTCTACCCATAAATATAAAAAATAGTACAACATATCGAAATGGTTGACATGTCATTTTACTTTTAATTGGGGGCAAATAATAGGTTTGTTTACTGACCGAAAAAAAGTTCAGAGCAGGTTAGAGCAGAGCAGAGTAGGGCAGCTGTCAAAATAGAAATAGAGCAACTTAGAGCAACTCAGAGCAGAAATGCCATGAAACACTTAAATATCGATAGTTTCTTTTTATTTGGTTTTTTTGTTTAAATCTTCAAAATTAATGCAAATTCACGTATACAAAAACATTGATTGTCTTGCAAGCTAATTTTTTTGAAGTTTTCAAAAATTTATTTTTTCCTGACTGACAATTGCTTCTTTGCTCTAACTTACTCCATAAAAAAAGCTAGAGCAGAAATTTGTGATCTAGATTACTCTAGTTTTGTTTTGAGCGTACTCATGAAACAAAAGATAGAGCAACCTAGATCAAGAAAAGTGTTCGTTAAACACAATTTTGTGAAATATCTCAATCTGGCGTAAGCTAGAGCAGCCCAATAAACAAACCTAATATTTGATAACTCGCTCATTCTGAATGAATATTGCATCAAACTCGTCGCTATCAATAGTGATATTGTCACAACATTCAATGCATTTCTCTCAGTGGCTAAAGCTCCGAACTTCGTCTCCCTTACGCGTTTAATTTGAAGCTCTTTATCTACCTCTATTTCTTTATTTCACCACTGAGCGCAGCTAGGTACCTATACAAAGTCTAGAAAAATGAAGTGCATTGAATTGTTAAAGCTGAGCTGCAATGGAGAAACAAGTCGCGTCCCCTTTCCCCCTCCAACTCTTTATTCCTGCCTGCTGGTTATATCTTACCTTTTCATAATCTCTATATATACTAAAATTGTAAATTTCTGTCAGTCCTCTTCTGCCTTTTGTCGATCAAAACAAACTGTTTAAAACAACCCAGCGATACAATTAATCGATCAAAATCTTTTTATTGTTGTGGTCCAACATTATCAGTTGCAGTTTTCGGAGATGCCGCAAAAACTAATAAGACTGTTGGTTGTTTTGCTAAAATCTTACCTTACAACAGTTATAGAAACAGTTACAAAAACGTGAAAGCTTGTTAAATTGCAATTTTAAGAGAAATGAAATAAGTCCCAATGAAAATGAAATAAATCCCAAAGATAAAAAATAATAAATTGTAGTTTTAAGAGAAATGAAATAACTCCCAACAAATATGAAATAACTCCCAATGCTGGAAAATGAAATAACTCCCAACGAAATCCCGTTGTGAGTTATTTCAATATGAAATAATTCGCAACAAAATTTATGAAATAAGTCCAAATGCATTGGGAGTTATTTCATTATGAATATAATTATTAAATTTTTTTTTTTTGGACTTATTTCATTTGGGATTTATTTCGTGGTACCGTTTTTAAATAGTAGATACATTATATTAAGTAGGTATAGCAAATATAAAGAAACTATGGTAGCGAAAATACTTGCGGGGAAATAGAAGTACATTTGGATTTCGCGCAGTAAAAGCGAATTACAAGTTTATGAAATCAAGAGTGACCGAATTGTGAAAGGAAACAATGCTTTAAAATGCGAGCGACATTGCGAATTGCTCTACTTTGTTGTTGGCTGATTGTACATGCTCTGGTGGCAGCTGACAGTGAAAGCGTTCGCCTTTTGTCCCAGCCCCTACTTCCTCCACCCAATCCAAGCCGACAAGCAGCTGCAAAAATCCATTTATTTCATTCAATCCTATGTTGCCATATTGAGTTTGCATTGTGTTGCATGGCCGCAAGGAATTTTTCTATTGTTTCAACTTCTTCAAGGATGCACTATGCAATATGGTTGCATGGCATCGAGATGCAGTGGCGTAAGAAAAGAAATTGCGGGAATTCGAGAAATGTCTTAATGGAAAATTCATTCTTTCACCTACTTTTTTGTTGAACTTTTTTTCAATAGTTGTGGCATAGTTGCAACAAGTTTATAAGAAGTACATACATATTTGTTGTTAAAAATTCGTATACCTACATTGGTGAAAGTTTTGTCTTTGTTCGTTCATGACTATAATTTACGGTTACGATATAATTAAATTCTTTTGAAATTATAAAATTACGCTTAAGGTTAGATTGATTTGCGTTGCTAAAATAAAAACTATTTTATAAACTCACTCGTGTTTACATAACCTTACCGCTTATTTTAAGTTTTTTATGAAATATATTTACGCTTAAATTTAATTAAATTTGGAGTCCCTTTAAAACCCATACATCTAGCTTATACGCATACGTAAAACGCTTCAGTTCCATTCGCTTTATTTCAAACAGGGCTGAAAATTAACGTTAAATTTATCAAAAAACAAAAAAAACTTTTGATTTCGTTTCGTTTATCAATAAAATTAACGTTATTTGTTCAACGAAAAAATTTAACGTTATTTTTGAAAACAATAAAAAATTATCAGAAGAAATTTCTTTTCGTTATTTATCAAGAAAAAAAAAAAATAAAAAAAAACAATTGAATATTTGAATGAATTCAATATTATTTCGGGTCGCAAAAGAGAGGGCGAAATAGTGCGATAATGCTTTGCTGCTGATATAAGAATAAGGCACGTTCCCGCAGCAATTCCTCATCAAAATAACTCCGGTGGAGTTCGGATCGTGCTATTTCAAAAATTCATTTGAATTCGGGAATCCACTAACTTTCTGGCAACCTAGGGACATGAAACTTAGCACATAAATATGTATGTAGTTATGACACGATGACAATACATTTTGCAGAAATCAAAATTACGATAGCACTTCATGTACAATTACGCATTTATCGTCGAAGGAAGTGCAAAACGCGGAGCGGACGCCAATGCTCACCATGTCCAATGGGGGAGCTCCGATATCAATGCCAGGGGCGAGTCTCTGTTTGATTACCTCTTAACAACTAACCTGGTAATTTGCAACGTGGGTAATGAGCCTACTTTTATCACTAAGACCCTCAGAGAGGTCATAGACCTCACTATCTGTAGTGAAGGCGCTTATGAGTGGGTCAGAAAATGGCGGGTTCTGGAAGAACATTCATTCTCCGACCACCGTTACATAGAAATGGTTCCAGACTTTATTGTAGAACAACCAATCATGAAGCGCAACCCACGTAACACTAATTGGCAGTTACACAATGAAATATTAGACAGAGACCTGCCAGTACTGCCATCACAAGCCCCCTCATCAGTAGAGGAGCTGGAGGATCTTGTTACTACATTTACATCGGCGCTCTCAAATGCTCTAGGACAGGCTTGTCCAGTGCCAAATCCACGCGGTAAACACAGGCCACATTGGTGGTCCTACGATTTGGACTCGCTCCGCAAATCATGCCGGAAACAATTTAACGAGGCCAAGAGCCTCGGCTCTGAGCCTCATTGGCACGAATATTAAGCTAAACTAAGGGCCTACAAAAAAGCTCTGAGACAGGCGAAGAGAACCTCGTGGAGAAATTTCTGCACTGGCGTCGAAAAGGTCGACGACACAGCGAGACTTAGACGAGTCCTCTCGAAAAGTCAAACAGCTATTTGCGAAAACCTGACGGATCCTGGACCAGCACGGAAGAGGAAACCCTTGAGCTGCTCTTGAATACACATTTTCCGGGGATTCTGCATGACGCACCACTAGCACCTGCAACAAACCTGGCAGTAAATATACCCATCACTGAGGAAAGGGTAAGGTGGGCAGTTAAGAGCTTTGAACCGTATAAGGCTGCCGGGCCGGACGGGATTATCCCCGCGCAACTTATAAACACGTTGGAGACATCAGCTAAATGGCTGGTATTTCTCTTCACAGCCTGCCTGGCTCTCAACCACATTCCGGGCTCCTGGCGAAGCGCCACGGTAGTGTTTATCCCTAAGGCTGGGAAGGCATCCCACTACGATCCAAAAGATTACAGACCGATCAGTCTCTCGTCCTTTGTACTCAAAACCTTTGAGAGGATACTAAGCGACTACCTCTCAACGACTATTGATAGCAACCTATCTCTAGCTATCAGCATGCATACACCAAGAGTAAATCAACAGAAACTGCTCTGCACAGCCTAGTATCTGTCATTGAGAAATCGCTGTCTCGTGGCCTTCTTAGACATTGAGGGGGCTTTCAACAATATAAGCCCGGAGGCGATCAACTCCGCTCTAACTAATCTGGGCGTAGATAGACCTCTAACTGGTTTAATTGACCAACTTCTAAGAGGAAGGAAAATAGCTTCTTCACTTGGTACGGTTGAGTTATCACGCTATCTCACAAGGGAAACGCGCCAGGGTGGTGTTCTTTCCCCGCTTTTATGGAACCTCACAGCTGTCGTCGATCTCTTCAGGAGATGGCCCAACAGAACCGCGTAAACCTCATATGGGTCCCGGGACATAGGGACAATGAGGGAAACTGTAAGGCAGACGAGCTTGCCAGGCAGGGCACGACCAAGCAGGTTCTTCAGGATAAAGAGCGCTTAGGTATGCCGTTTGCCACATGCAAACTAATGCTGAAGGAGCACACACTCCGTCAAGCCAACGAAAGATGGCTGCAATCCCCAGGGTGTCGGATATCGAAACAAACCTGGCCAAAATGGGATCTTAAAAGGTCTAGACGCATTTACGCCCTAACTAGGAGGGAAATCTGCATATTGATAGGGGTATTAACCGGTCACTGCCTCATTGGTAGGCATGCAGAAAGGCTAGGTGTGCCCTACCGACGATGCTGCAGGAGTTGCAAAGATGATGAGGAGGAGGAAACAGTGGAGCACCTCATCTGCAACTGTCCGGCTTTAAGCGGCGCGAGAACGCGCTTTTTGGGAGTTCCGTTCCTAGATAGCCTAAGCCAGATCGCGGAACTGGACATAAAGGACTTGATGGGCTTCATAAAGTCATCTAAGTGGTTCGAGGAGGAGTAACGGTGTCGGTTTAGGAGTGTCAGTCCCGGGATTCTGCTATGTGGAAAATCACAACAACTCAGGGATTTTCCATATGGCTGGGTCCCGGGACTGACTTTCCTTGTGTTGGTGGTATCACAACGGGCCTTTCAAAACTGGCCTAAGTGTGCCTCTGCGGCAGCCACTTGAACCTAACCTAACCTAAGTGCAAAACCACGTAAAGAATATCTTTTATTATGCTTGGTTTTGCAGGGTCACCAACGATGTGAAACGGAATCCTCACATAACCCATTTACATTTCATGTAGCGAATAATTAACGAACATGGAGCAGAGTTTCCGTAATGGCTTGTTACTCCTTCCTTTTTCAACTAGGTATCTAACCACTGGTAAAACTAACGTATTCAATGATGATGCAAAAAAAGCCTATGGAACTTTTAACTTAAACATAAATTTGCCGGGCTTAAAGCGCAAGTGGCGTAATTCCACCTTTTATTGAACTGAGATATTAAAGGTTTTGTGTTTCAACTTATAGAGGGTACCCTTGATTTCACAAACTAGTTCTATTATTTATTCTATTGCTATGGGAGCTAGGAGTTGCCCAGTTAAATCATGTTTTCCCTCAAATAGTGTCAGTGCTAACTAAAAGAAACGCCACTTGTGCTTCAAGAGCCTCATATATCAATTATTCCAGGGAACTGATCAATTCGATAATATCTTCGATCATAACCTCATAATTATCTATTATATTAATAGGCTAACAAATTTTACATATAAATATTTGCCAAGCTTAAACCCATACTAAATATGCATAAATATTTATGAAATGCATATGGATTTGTTGGCATACCTCTAAGGCAGTGCACAATTATCTAATATATAACCAATCCTGCTTCATTTATCTGTAAGAAGCGAATGAAACTTTCTCATGCCACTTGAATTGGTTATCTGACAATCAATTTGTACATAAAGCGATAGCCCAGTGGGAAGCGTCGGGGCTAGTGGTCGAACGGTTAATGGTTCAAGTACAGCTATCGGCCAAATTTTTTTTTAAATTTTTTTCATTGAAAATTGATTTTATTTTTTCAATATATAAATATTTCTTATCTTGACTTTTTTAAAATTTTTATGTTTGTGATCTCTATTTTCGAGAAAAAAAATTGCTGAATATTTTTAGTTGACGGAAAGCATATGCATACATACCACCCATTATAGAAATGCGATAACCGCTTATTCAATTTGGGTTTTTTGTCTAATTTTTGATGATATAAGATCGAAGTTGCAAAATTTTTTCAAACACAGTAGTCTATTTATCGGACTTCGGTAGATTACTTCTATAAATTTTAGTGATTTCTACCGTTTGAGACAAAGTTGCTGATAGACTCCCTAATTAAAATATAAAAATCGACAACATATTTAATATGTACTTAAATTTTGAACTAAATCAAGTGGTTAGCGGTCGTCTTAAATTTTACTGAAGCCAACAACTGATTTCTATTCATATGTAAATATGTATGTATTAAGTTTTAAAAGGGCAGATTTGCAACCCGAGCCCCAAACAAGTCTAGACCAAATTGAATAGAAAAATTAATATATATTTTTTCTTTAAATCAAATAAATAATCCATATAAAGTGTCTTAAATATTGCTAAGTTATGGTTAAAGAAGAAAGCTAGAAAATCCTCAAACTTTTTTTGACCTAACCAGAATTTGTAATTTACCCCCTCTAAAAAGATTTAAAAACGCGCCTGTATAATAAATTTCTATAAATAGAACTCATATTTCTACAAAATGAATTTCATTCTTTCACTCAATAAGCTCCTCCTATTATTAGAAAAATTATTTTCACTCCCTCGCTCATTGAGTACTTCGGTCCATTATCTATTATATTAATAGTCTAACTTTGTTGTTGGTATATTGTTAATTTTTAAATTCTGATTCTCATAAAGCCTAATTGCAGAATTTGATAACTGTTTTGTGCATAAGGTAATGGCGCGGCGGTGAGCGTATAGAATACGGTGTGCACAGTTTGCAAGACCCGGTTGCGGAATATTCCTTTTTTTTCTTAAATTATGTTTTTTTTTTATATTAAAAAACATTTAATCTTAACTATTACAATTTACTTAATTTTCAACCTAATACTTTTTTGTTCTTCACCTGCTCAAAACGATCGCATAAATTAGTGGCTATTTGTTAAGCACAATCTCATCATATAGAGCGAGATCCCAGAGCCTAAAAGCGTCACTTATTTTATAATGGATGAAACCAATACCGATCGATAGTCCTCCCCGAATCTAGAAAGAATGTGAAAATTTTAAAGCTGTACCTATGACAAGGGCCTAGGAATCGGGGGTCAAAGTCGCCAAAAAATGACCCTAACTTCACTTATTTTATAATGGATGATTTTCACATATTTGTCGTAGATTACCACCCCGCGTCAGTATCAAGTGTTGTTAGACCCGTACCAGTGACAAGGCTCCAGCCAGACACCCCCAGTTCGCGGATTTTCCTATAGAAATTTTTTCTGTTTACCAATTTCACGCATTTGGGCCACTTTGGCTGCTTTTAACTACCCAATATTTTCCCATTTTTTGTAGAACACTACCCTCAAGTAGTATCAGGAATTTTTAGACTTCGTCCCATGGCAAAAACTTCAGCCAGACACCTCAAAACTCGGGAAATTTCACTAATTTTTACTGCGCTTTCACATGTTTAAGCGGATTTGACCAACTTTGGCCTATTTTAAATAACAGATCTTTACACATGTGTAGTAAAATGCTACCCTTAAGTAGAATCAAGCATTTCTAGACATCATCCCATGGAAAAAACTTCAACCAGACTCCTGAAAGTTCGAGAACTTTTATTTTCCTATTAATTTGCTTTCTCTTGTTTGTCCCACTTTTACTAATTTTAAATGATAGATCTTTTCAGATGTTTCGTAGGACACTACCCTTAAGTAGTTTCAGTCTCAACTCAAAGCACGGGAACTTTTCATCATTTTTACTGTACTTTCACATGGTCAAATGGGTTTACCCAACTTTGGCTGCTTTTAAATGGCGGATCGCTACAAATGTATCGTATAACACTACTATTAACTAATATTAGGCATTTTTAGACTTCGCCCCATGACAAAAACTTCAGCCAGACACCTCAAAGCTGAGGAAATTTCATAATTCTTGCTGCGAATTCACATGTTTAACTGCGTTGGTCTAACTTTGGCTGCTTTTAAAGGGCAGATAATTTCACATGTGTCATAGAAGACCACCCTTAAGTGGTATCAGGTACTTTTTGACTTCGCCCCATGTCAAAAACTTCAGCCAGACACCTCAAAACTGAGGAATTTTTATAATTCTTACTGCACTTTCACATGTTTAAGCGAATTTGTCCAACTTTGGCTGTTTTTGAAAGGCAGATCTTTGCACATGTGTCGTGGAACACTATCTACAAGTAGTATCAGGCATTTGTATACTTCATCCCATGGAAAAAACTTCAGCCAGACACCTCAAGCCTGAGGAATTTTCATAGTTCATACTGCTTTTTCACATGTTTAATCGGGTTGGTCCAACTTCGGCTGCTTTTAAAGAGCAGATCTTTTCACATGTGTCATAGAAGACCCCCTTAAAGAAGGATCGGCTATTATTATACTTCGCCTCATGTCAAAAACTATAGTCAGACACCTCAAAACTGAGGAATTTTCATAATTATTACTGCGATTTCACAGGTTTAAGCGAGTTGGTCCAACTTTTGCTGTTCGTAAAGGACATATCTTCACACATGTGTCATAGAAGACCACCTTAAAGAAGTATCGGGTATTTTTTATACTTTGCCCCATGTCAAAAATTTCAGCCAGACACCTCAAAACTGAGGAATTTTCATAATTCTTACTGCGATTTCAAAGGTTTAAGCGAGTTCGTCCAACTTCGGCTGCTTTTAAAGAGCAGATCTTTTCACATGTGTCATAGAAGACCCCCTTAAAGAAGGATCGGGTATTTTTATACTTCGCCCCATGTCAAAAACTACAGTCAGACACCTCAAAACTGAGGAATTTTCATAATTCTTACTGCGATTTCACAGGTTTAAACGAGTTGGTCCAACTTTTGCTATTCGTAAAGGGCATATCTTCACACATGTGTCATAGAAGATCACCTTAAAGAAGTATCGGGTATTTTTATACTTCGTCCCATGTCAAAAACTACAGTCAGACACCTCAAAACTGAGGAATTTTCATAATTCTTACTGCGATTTCACAGGTTTAAACGAGTTGGTCCAACTTTTGCTATTCGTTAAGGGCATATCTTCACACATGTGTCATAGAAGATCACCTTAAAGAAGTATCGGGTATTTTTATACTTCGCCCATGTCAAAAACTACAGCCAGACACCTCAAAGCTCGAGTTTTTTTTCGCAATTGATCTCTCCATAGGACATGATCAAGCAAATTAGAACAGTTCAGCCCATACAAAGTGTTCAGATGTGGAATTTGTTGCATTTCAGACAATTTCACTCTTATGTCGCTACCCTGCAGCGAAAGCAACTAGTTGAAAACTACTTTACTACTAGTTGGTGCACCGGGCTTATATGGAACAAAGACAGAACACTGACTAGTTGGGCCCGGTGTTCTGTCTTTTTTCCATATAAGCAACTGGTATTTTTTACGTGTTGATGTCCTACAAGATGTCAATTGTCAGATTTCGACCAGAATATACTAGTTATTTACTAGTCAGGAAGTACCAGTTTCATGCTAGTTGTAAGATACCAGTTCCATACTAGTTCATCCTGGACTAGTATAATTTCCAAAAAATGAACTAGTCCAAAAAGGACCAGTATGGAATATACTAGTCAAAAAGGCTTTTAACCTGGACTAGTATGATTTCAACCAGAATTTTCCTGGCTTACCCTTTATTTTATCATTTGACTTTATTTTCATGTTTATTCTTAAGAAAGCAGCGGCTATTTGTATTTACCCTATCACGAAAAAGCATCTATGAATTATAAGAGAAAACGAAACGAATGAATTTTGTTTTTTTCAACTGGTATAATTTCATCCAGAAAAATCTAGTTGTATACTAGTATGGAATGGATATTTCCTGACTAGTATGGGTTCAGCCGGAAAATTCTAGTTGTATACTAGTATTTTTCTGATTAGTTTGAGGTTTCGCTGCAGGGAACTCACTTAAACCTGTGAAATCGCAGTAAGAATTATGAAAATTCCTCAGTTTTGAGGTGTCTGGCTGTAGTTTTTGACATGGGACGAAGTATAAAAATACCCGATGTTTCTTTAAGGTGGTCTTCTATGACACATGTGTGTAGATATGCCCTTTACGAACAGCAAAAGTTGGACCAACTCGCTTAAACCTGTGAAATCGCAGTAAGAATTATGAAAATTCCTCAGTTTTGAGGTGTCTGACTGTAGTTTTTGACATGGGGCGAATTATAAAAATACCCGATACTTCTTTAAGGGGTCTTCTATGACACATGTGAAAAGATCTGCTCTTTAAAAGCAGCCGAAGTTGGACCAACCCGATTAAACATGTGACCAAGCAGTAAGAACTATGAAAATTCCTCAGCCTTGAGGTGTCTGGCTGCAGTTTTTTCCATGGGATGAAGTCTAAAAATACCTGATACTACTTGGACATAGTGTTCTACGACACATGTGTAAAGATCTGCCTTTCAAAAATAGCCAAAGTTGGACAAACTCGGTTAAACATGTGAAAGTGCAGTAAGAATTATAAAAATTCCTCAGTTTTGAGGTGTCTGGCTGAAGTGTTTGACATGAGGCGAAATCTAAAAGTAACTTATACCACTTAAGGGTGGTCTTCTATGACACATGTGAAAAGATCCGCTCTCTAAGAGCAGCCGAAGTTGGACCAACCCGATTAAACATGTGACCAAGCAGTAAGAACTATGAAAATTCCTCAGCCTTGAGGTGTCTGGCTGAAGTTTTTTCCATGGGATGAAGTATAAAAATGCCTGATACTACTTGGAGATAGTGTTCCACGACACATGTGCAAAGATCTGCCTTTCAAAGACAGCCAAAGTTGGACAAACTTGCTTAAACATGTGAAAGTGCAGTAAGAATTATAAAAATTCCTCAGTTTTGAGGTGTCTGGCTGAAGTTTTTGACATGGGGCGAAGTCAAAAAGTACGTGATACCACTTAAGGGTGGTCTTCTATGACACATGTGAAATTATCTGCCCTTTAAAAGCAGCCAAAGTTAGAGCAACGCAGTTAAACATGTGAATTCGCAGCAAGAATTATGAAATTTCCTCAGCTTTGAGGTGCCTGGCTGAAGTTTTTGTCATGGGGCGAAGTCTAAAAATGCCTAATATTAGTTAATAGTAGTGTTATACGATACATTTCTAACGATCCACCATTTAAAAGCAGCCAAAGTTGGGTAAACCGATTTGACCATGTGAAAGCACATTAAAAATGATGAAAAGTCCCCGTGCTTTGGGTTGTTTGGCTTAAGTTTTTTTCATGTAATGAAGTCCGGAAATGCCTGATACTGTTTAAGGGTAGTGTTATACGACACGTGTGTAAAGATCCGCCGTTTAAACGTGGACAAAGTTGGAGAAACCTGCTGAAACAAGTGAAATCTCTGTAAAAATTAGTGAAAATCCCGAGCTTTGAGGTGTCTGGCTGAAGTTTTTGCCATGGGGCGAAGTATAGAAATGACTGAAACTACTTAAGGGTAGTGTCCTACGAAACATCTGAAAAGATCCGTCGTTTAGAAGTTGTAAAAGTGGGACAAACAAGAGAAAGCAAATTAATAGGAAAATAAAAGTTCCCGAACCTTTAGGTGTCTGGCTGAAGTTTTTGCCATGGGATGATGTCTGGAAATGCTTGATTCTACTTAAGGGTAGCATTTTACGACACATGTGTGAAGATCTGCTATTTAAAAGTAGTCAAAGTTTGTAAAATCCACTTAAACATGTGAAAGCGCAGTAAAAATTAGTGAAATTTCCCGAGTTTTGAGGTGTCTGGCTGAAGTTTTTGCCATGGGACGAGGTCTAAAAATTACTGAAACTACTTAAGGGTAGTGTCCTACGACACATTTGAAAAGATCTATCATTTAAAATTAGTAAAAGTGGGACAAACAAGAGAAAGCAAATTAATAGGAAAATAAAAGTTCTCGAACTTTCAGGTGTCTGGCTGAAGTTTTTTCCATGGGATGATGTCTAGAAATGCTTGATTCTACTTAAGGGTAGCATTTTACGACACATGCGTAAAGATCTGTTATTTAAAAGTGGCCAAAGTTGGTCAAATCCGCTTAAACATGTGAAAGCGCAGTAAAAATTAGTGAAATTTCCCGAGTTTTGAGGTGTCTGGCTGAAGTTTTTTCCATGGGACGAAGTCTAAAAATTCCTGATACTACTTGAGGGTAGTGTTCTACAAAAAATGGGAAAATATTGGGTAGTTTAAAGCAGCCAAAGTGGCCCAAATGCGTGAAATTAGTAAAACAGAATAAATTTCCATAGGAAAATCCGCGAACTGGGGGTGTCTGGCTGGAGCCTTGTCACTGGTATGGGTGTAACAACACTTGATACTGACGCGCGGTGGTAATCTACGTCAAATATTTCAAAATCATCCATTATAAAATAAGTGAAGTTAGGGTCATTTTTTGGCGACTTTGACCCCCGATTCCTAGGCCCTTGTCATAGGTACAGCTTTAAAATTTTCACATTCTTTCTAGATTCGGGGAGGACTATCGATCGGTATTGGTTTCATCCATTATAAAATAAGTGACGCTTTTAGGCTCTGGGATCTTGGTCTAATACGATTATTCAAGTGCAACATAAAATCTCGAAAACCGAATATTTGCATGGCATTTGCCATAAATAATTTTGGAAAGGGCTGCTGTAATTTAATATTTTTATTATATAATAACAGCCGCTATTTTTTAAATTCTTTGATGGTCTCATTTTGACTATAGATGAGTTTTTAATGTATACATTTAAGTTGGTCGAGGTTCGTCCACGGGCCTAAAGGCAGCTATTGACAAAAAGTTGATCAGATGTTTGAATAAGTTCAACTATTTTAAATTGGTCGAATTTCGACCACGGGATATACTAGTATCAATTATTCCAGGGAACTGATCAATTCGATAATATCTTCGATCATAACCAGCTTTAGAACAGAAACTGAAAACCATCGATGAATTAAGAGGGATAGGGGAAAAGGTGCGGGCACCTCACATACAAATGTGATTTTTCATGTTGGAAAAATTCATGCTAGGCCACTAAAATTCAACAGAGTTATATGAGGATTTTATTTCATTTCATTTCATTTCATTTAACCATATATTTAAAGTCGACACTAAGATAAAGCGGTCGACTGTTAATATCACAAGTTATATTACACAGCAGAAACAATATTGCAAAAAGAAATATATAAAGCTAGGTACTAACATCGAGTTTCACGTGAAACAGCTGTAAAAATCCATACAAAATTTCTTGTCGTGAAATAGCCGTGAAATTTCGCTTGTACTTCACGGCAAAGTAGTACTGAGTTCACGACACGAAAATATTGCGCAATATGGCATTAGCAACATTTTTTCACGACTTTTTTAATTGTCCATGCCATTTAAAACAGTGCGAAAAGTGACATTTGTTGACATTGACCAGACGCAGACGATTTAGCTATTGCATTCAGAGGCAAGTTCCCACAAACTCTGTGTGACCTGATGCAAGTAGCACTGCGAGAAGTTTCGACGTGGTCCTCTCGCTGCGGACTTAGTATCAACCCGGGGAAAGTGGAACTTGTCCTCTTCACCAACCGGTACAAAATACCGCCACTAAGCCTACCAGAACTAGATGGCACGCGCCTGGGCTTGTCGGATAAGGCCAAGTTTCTGGGCATAGTTCTGGACAGGAAACTGAATTGGAAGGAGAATGTTCTTCAGCGCCAGAAGAAAGCTTGCATCGCTCTTTACACATGCAAAAGAGCCATTGGCAAAAAATGGGGGCTCAGCCCTAGAGTATGCAGTTGGATCTACACGGCCATCATTCGCCCAATCATGCTGTATGGAGTCGTCGTATGGTGGCCGGCACTGAGCAAGACAACATACCTGAATCTGTTGCGGAAAGTCCATAGATCCAATATGATCTGTATAAGCGGTGCGCTAAGGACAACGCCCAACGAAGCCCTCCAGGCCATTCTGGGCATTTTGCCACTTGATCTGGAAGGGTTTCGGTCAGCGGCGGCATCAGCTCTGCGCCTAAGAGAAACCTCCAGTTGGGGTGCGGGTACTATTGGACACTCCAGTATTCTGGAATCTTACAGCTTTCTCCCTCTAAGCACAGATCGTTGTGCGACCACTACAGTCGGGGATAGCTGCTTCAAAATAAACATTCCCAGCAGAGAAGACTGGGAGAGGACGGATCGGTGTCCCGAAACAAATGGTGGCACTTCCATATACACCGACGGCTCGAAGTTGGACGGCAGAGTTGGAGGAGGGGTTTATTCAAGGGATTTGGACCTTGAACTCTCCTTCAGACTACCTGATCATTGTAGCGTCTTCCAGGCGGAAGTCTCGGCAATCCGGGACGCCGCGGCCTGGTTAAGCAAACGTGTTATCGGAGGAGATATCACTATTTTCAGCGATAGCCAGGCGGCAATCAAATCCCTTGGCTCATACACGTTCAACTCTGAACTGACGCTCAGCTGTCGTCGATCTCTTCAGGAGATGGCCCAACAGAACCGCGTAAACCTCATATGGGTCCCGGGACATAGGGACATTGAGGGAAACTGTAAGGCAGACGAGCTTGCCAGGCAGGGCACGACCAAGCAGGTTCTTCGGGATAAAGAGCGCTTAGGTATGCCGTTTGCCACATGCAAACTAATGCTGAAGGAGCACACACTCCGTCAAGCCAACGAAAGATGGCTGAAATCCCCAGGGTGTCGGATATCGAAACAAACCTGGCCAAAATGGGATCTTAAAAGGTCTAGACGCATTTATGCCCTAACTAGGAAGGAAATCTGCATATTGATAGGGGTATTAACCGGTCACTGCCTCATTGGTAGGCATGCAGAAAGGCTAAGTGTGCCCTACCGACGATGCTGCAGGAGTTGCAAAGATGATGAGGAGGAGGAAACGGTGGAGCACCTCATCTGCAACTGTCCGGCTTTAAGCGGCGTGAGAACGCGCTTTTTGGGAGTTCCGTTCCTAGATAGTCTAAGCCAGATCGCGGAACTGGACATAAAGGACTTGATGGGCTTCATAAAGTCATCTAAGTGGTTCGAGGAGGAGTAACGGTGTCGGTTTAGGAGTGTCAGTCCCGGGATTCTGCTATGTGGAAAATCCCAACAACTCAGGGATTTTCCATATGGCTGGGTCCCGGGGCTGACTCTCCTTGTGTTGGTGGTATCACAACGGGCCTTCAAAACTGGCCTAAGTGTGCCTCTGCGGCAGCCACTTGAACCTACCTACCTACCTGACATTGACCCTTGAAATTGGAAAAATAACAGAAGAGAGATAAATAAACATAGAATAAATGAAATAAAAACAAGTAAGGAAAGCTGTCTTCGGCTGTGCCGAAGGCTATATACCTTTCATGAATAAGCGTCACGATTTTCACTGTTCGATCCCCAGTACAGCCTGTGTCAATTTAACTATATTTACTATACACATTACACATCTTTGTTATAATTTAAAAAAAACTTACAAAATAATAGGATCCGAGTTATCGGAACAATCGATTGTATGGAGGCTATATATTATACGTGTTCAATTGTACTGACTTACACTATACACATTACATATGTAGAAAGTACTAAAGGTGCAATATTTTACGTTCCTAACTTTTTAAATGCGGAAGTATTGGCCAAAAAACCTTATATCGGAACAACCGGTTGTATGGGGCTATATGTTATATTTACCCGATCTTCTTGATTTTCCTCTACACACTACATAAATTGAAAGTACTCAAGTTGCAAAATTTTATGTTCCTAACTTTTTAATTGCAGAAGTTTTGGCCAAAAAACTTATATCTGAACAATCGGTTGTATGGGGGCTATATGTTACATTTGCTCGATCTTTTTGGTTTTCACTATATACACTACATAAATAGAAAGTACTCGAGATGCAAAATTTTACGTTCCTAACTTTTTAATTGCAGAAGTTTTGGTCAAAAAACCTTATATCTGAACAATCGGTTGTATGGGGGCTATATGTTACATTTGCCCGATCTTTTTGATTTTCACTATACACACTACATAAATAGAAAGTACTCGAGTTGCAAAATTTTACGTTCCTAACTTTTTAATTGCAGAAGTTTTGGTCAAAAAACCTTATATCTGAACAATCGGTTGTATGGGGGCTATATGTTACATTTGCCCGATCTTGTTGATTTTCACTATATACACTACATAAATAGAATGTACTCGAGTTGCAAAATTTTACGGTCCTAACTTTTTAATTGCAGAAGTTTTGGCCAAAAAACCTTATATCTGAACAATCGGTTGTATGGGGGCTATATGTTACATTTGCCCGATCTTGTTGATTTTCACTATATACACTACATAAATAGAAAGTACTCGAGTTGCAAAATTTTACGTTCCTAACTTTTTAATTGCAGAAGTTTAGGCCAAAAATTCTTATATCTGAACAATCGGTTGTATGGGGGCTATATGTTGCATTTGCCCGATCTCGTTGATTTTCACTATATACACTACATAAATAGAAATTACTCGAGTTGCAAAATTTTACGTTCCTAACTGTTTAATTGCGGAAGTTTTGGCCAAAAAACCTTATATCTGAACAATCGGTTGTATGGGGGCTATATGTTATACTGGTCCGATCTTGTCAGTTCCGACAAATGATTCCTATATTACAAAATGGTGGCCACATACAAAATTTCAGCCAGATATCTCAAAAATTGAGGGACTAGTTTGCGTTCAAACAGACAGACGGACAGACGGACAGACGGACAGACGGACATGGCTAAATCAACTCATCTCGTCATCCTGATCATTTCGGTATACTTATTGATGGGTCTATCTCTTCTTCTTCTCATATTTACAAACATCGGACCAAAGTTATAATACCATTTCATGTTCATGAAAGGTATAAAAAATGAAAATTGCATGTTGCCGGTGAAATTCGACGGCTTTGATGATAGTACTTGGCTAAAGTAGTACTAGTTTACGACCTGAAAATATTGCGCAATATGGCATTAGCAACATTTTTTCACGACTTTTTTAACTGTCCATGTCGATTAAAACAGTGCGAAAAGTGACATTTGTTGACATTGACCCTTGAAATTGGAAAAATAACAGAAGGGAGATAAATAAACAAAGAATTAATCAAATAAAAAAATGAAAGTTGCTAGCAACATTTCACGACAAGCCAATTGCATGTTGCCGGTGAAATACCACGGCCTTGATGATAGTACTTGGCTTAAGATATAACAAAAGTATTATTAACATAAGTCAAGAAAAGTATACAGTTATTAGTTTACTTATAATATTATTTGCAGCTAGCAGGAAGGCAGTGTCTCCAATTATCTCTCTCATTTGATCGATTCAGGCATGTATAGTTGTATGTAGAAATCATTAGGACCATCTGGATGGGTGTATAGGTCGGAATGGACGCGATTCTGAGCAACATATATACTTCGAGTATACTAGGAGCCATACGAGTTTTACTGGCGGAATGGACGCGATTCCGCGCAGCAACTAGATAGAGCTATTAGCATGTTGTTTCCTGCTGATTACTTGTTTATTTTAATTAAGGATATTATTAGTGGTGTTGGCGGAATGGACGCGATTCCTCGCAGCGTTAAAGGGTTCGAATATTATTGAAATACTGACAAACAATAAGGGCAAGTGTTCATATTGTTAGTCAGCAGATTGCAGACATGCAAGTATTGCATTTTGTATCGAGGCAAAAGAGCATTCTAAGCTGATACAGCTATATAAGTCGTTGTAGTATGAACACCAAATATTCAGAGGGTTGTTTTTTTGTAAAGTTGTGACGACAAAGAGGTAATTGAAAGGGCACACAGTGTCTGGACGTCCTAGGAGGAACAGCAAAACTCAGTCGGCTAACCAGGTCGGATGAGTCAATTTCACCAATAATCAGTTTATGGAGCAACATTACACCTAGTAATATCCTTCGATTTTCCAAAGAAGGTAAATTTAAGAAGAGAAGCCTATATCTATAAGGAGGCAGATGAATATTTGGATTCCAATTAAATTGCTTTTGTACAGACTCAATCCGCTGTATATCAACTTGATATAAGGGGCACCAGACACACAAGCAATATTCAAGTATTGGGCGAACCAGTGATGTGTAAAGGACTTTCGTGAGGTACGGGTCATCAAATTCTTTAGCCCATCTTTTAACAAAACCAAGCGCACCCATGGCTTTATTAGCTATAGATGAGATGTGCATATTAAATCTAAGTTTGGGGTCGAAAAGAGCACCTAGATCAGTTACAACAGATATACGTTCCAAAAGAGTGTCGTTTAGTAAATAGGGTACAAAAACCGGCTTTACTCGATGTAAAGTCATTAACTTGCATTTCGAGCAATTCAGGATTAATAAATTAACTGAACACCAGCGGCGAACTGACTCCAAATCGGCTTGAAATAGATCCCCACGGGAAGGTACGGTGGGCGAATATGTGAAACAAAGTTTTACATCATCCGCATACATAAGTGTTCGGGAATGAGCGATGATTTGGGGTAGGTCATTAATGAACAGGGTGAAAAGCAAGGGACCTAAATGACTACCCTGAGGGACACCGGAAGTTACGTCAATGGAGGTAGACAGAGTATTTTTAAACAACACCTGTTGAGTTCTGTATGTAAGAAAACTAGTAAGCCATATTAATAATTGTTGTGGATATCCCAATAAGTCAAGTTTATGAATTAAAAGCGCATGGTTGACAGAGTCGAAAGCTTTGCTGAAATCGGTGTAGATCACATCCGTTTGGTTACCTTTCAAAAAATCGTCCATAACAAGAGGGGTGAACTCAAGCAAGTTAGTTGAGGTTGATCGTCGGGACACAAAACCATGTTGACACGGCGATGGTAAAGAACTACACCCATATTGTAATTGGCGTGTGATTATTTGCTCAAAAGCTTTAGTAATAGCTGAGCTATTAGAACTATCTAATTTATAAGGGTAGGGACTGGACTGGAACCTATTAGATGTGTAAGTCGACTTAAAGAATTCTGCAAACAATCCAGAAATGTCGTGATCCGAACTGGCACTCTTGGATCCAAGGAACAAGGAAGATGGAAATCCAGTAGTTTTCCTTTTTGAATTGACAAAATTGTAGAACCTTTTCGGGTTATTAAAAAATTAGATTTTACATCTCTCTAAGTAACCTTAATAGCACTGTTGATTGAGCAACTGATCGCTTAAAACGCTTGTATTGTCTAGACTTAATGTTGCTGAGTCTCACAAGCTGTTTAGACCACCAGGGCGGCTTAGCCGTACCAACACTAATAAAACCGAAAAATCTCTTAAGAGAATTGTAGAAAATGGAGGTTGCCGACTCGATGTCTTAAAAGTATAAAGATCCGTCCAGTCGTGGTTGGCAAACAGCTCATTAAGCTCGACAAAGTTCGTTTTATAGAACCATCGCGTACGGGGGCGGTAACTACTATACGCAGCACCAAGCCCCCCAGTTTGCACAATGTCCAAAGCTATCTCAAGCGTAGGATGTAGATGTATTGTATCTTCAGGAACGGATAACGGAGCAATTCGTTTAAGAGCGACCCCTACGGAGTCGTCCACAAATACCAGATCCAGTATTTTATCTTTAGAATTTTGTACGTTATTGATTTGTACAAGAGAAGTGTCCGAAAGGTCATTGAGGAAATAATGCTGAGTGAAAGGAGTCAAAATGTTTGAGTTGTTTGTGCCGACCCAACTAATTAAGGGCAAATTGAAATCACCAAGCACGAAAAGGCGATCTGTATCTCGTAACTGGCAATACAAACTTGTAATAACTGAGTTATGCTGATTATATACAATCAGATTCGATTGAGGCGGTATGTACGAGCAGGAGTTAAATAAGCAGGAACCAGGCATTGAAACTTTAACTGCAATGACTTCAATATCGCACACATTGTCTAAGACAACCAACTCAGATGAAAGACTTGAGTCAACAGCTATGAGGACGCCGCCTGCCCTAGTTTCACCATCACGTCGATAAACGACATAATTGTTGCAGAAAACCTCAGAATTAAAATTATCTGGTTTTAACCAGGTCTCTGTAAAAGCAATTACATGGGCAGTAAAAGTCAAGCTATTTAGAAAAATGTTATTCAGTTTGGAACGTAGGCCACGGACATTTTGGTAACGGGCAACAAAAGTAGAGAAGGAAGTTAACATATTCACTTTTTTGAAGCAGAATCAGTTTTCTGTTTGTCTGTGTAAAAATGTACAACAGAGTGTTTAGGCCAAAATGAAGGGTCAAGTACCCTGTCGAAAAATTAGTCAGGAACTGAGACTCTGAAAGATGAAACTTCTCTTTCATACTTGAAGTTAAATTTGTAAACACTGATGTTGCTAGTAGGGGTAACATCAAGTTTGGAGCAAACGTACATTTTGATATCTGTTCGAGTCAACGACGGCAGCAGCCTTGAAACAAAAATAGCCCTTCGCGGTGGAACTCCACTCATCATCCTGATAACATCGGTTTGCGGGGCCGGGTTGGGCGAACGCCCAGACGCAGACTCGAAATTTACGGCAGAATTCCTTTCATCGGATTTGCTGGTATTGTCTCTATCACGAGTGCACCTGTTTCTTAACGGTACGGTTTGCCACTCACCATTTGCAGTAATAGCGGATTGAGTGGACGGTTCAATGTTGTTTTCAGCTCTATTAGCCGGTTGGGGTTGCGGTATAATGTTGTTCTCAACAGCAGAATTATCCGACGTAGATGAACGGATGCAATCGGCTGTTGAAAGCACAAGAGAAGGTATAATGGGTGTAACAGCACCATCAGTAGGCTTACGTGGAGGAGGGACAGAAGAGAGGGAACCCGAATCACTAGGTAGCGGCAAAAAAGAAAAAAAGATCGGTTTCGGTAGAGGTTTTGGTATCTAGTGGGTGAAGCACCGGAGCTAACAACAGCAGTTTTTAGCGCAATAAGGTATACAATGCTGTGAACACAGATAGAATGAACACGCAAAGCAGAAAACAAAGCAAAACGATTAGCAAATAGGAACACACAACCAAATATGAATACAGTTGGTAAATGTTAATAATAAATTACGCACTTTATCTATTATATATAAATGCGCAAACATAACTGGTTCATCCCTTTTTTACAATAACCACAATTCTAAGGTATATAAAATTTGGTATGTATCGATATGTTTTGCAGAGCAGGGTGGCCGAAAACAAACCAAAAATTAAAAATTAAATTAATTATAATATGATTTGAAAATCACACCACTACAAGTGCTATACACGCATTCGCTTTATAGAGCCGCTGTTATGGGTGTATGTATGTATGTAGGTATGACCACTTGCATTGTTGTGTTTGCATTCACTGCAGTAGGGTGAGTTGTTTTGTTGGCAGCAATAAGATAACATGAGCCAGCGCGTCAACTTTATTGAGCTTAGGTACAAACAGTGTTTACAATAACAAAATCTTTGCGTGGGGATTGAGAGAAGCAAATTAAAAAAAAAAAAAGCACAAATAAGCTAGATCATGCACAAGGCCCTTCGTGGCTAGACTTAGAATCAGAAATAGAAAAGTGATTGATAGTAAAAAAATAAAATTTGTTGGAAATGAAAGGAAAGGGAATAATATAAAATAAATAAAAATGAAACAAAATGGAATAAATAAAAGTATTAAATTAAGAAAATAATAGGAAAGGAAAGGGATGGATAAAAGGAAAATAAAGGTAAGTTAAAGTAAGGAACCGAAAATATGACAGAAAAATCAAAGGGAAAGGAAAGGAAAGGAATGGAAAAGAAAAAAGAAAGGGAAGAAAGGAAATGTAATGTAGGTAAAGCAGTGGAAAAGAGAAGCAAAAGGAGAAAGACAAAGAAAGGAAAGAAGAAAAAAAAAGAAGGGAAAGAAAAGGTAGCGAGGAAGAAGGTAAGGAAAATAAATGAAAATAAAAAGAAAGAAAAATAAAGGAAAGAAAGGTAATGAAATGCTAAAAAAAATAAGTTAAGGAAATGAATGAAAGAAAAAGAAAAGCAAAGGAGTTGCGGAAAGGAACAAAAGAAAATAAGGAAACGGTAGGAAATGAAAGGTAAGGAAACGAAATGACAGGAAGGGAAATTTAAGAAAAAAAGTGAAAGAAAATAAAGGTAAGAAAAAATAAAAGAAAAGAAATGAAATGAAAAAAAAAATGAATAAAATGAAAGGAAACTAAAGCAACGGAAACGAAAGGAAAGGAAAGGAAAGAAAAAGAAAATAAAAGGAAAAAGGAATGTAATGGAAATGGAAAGAAGGATCAGGTAAGAATATAAAAGAAACGAAAAGAAAGAAAAATAAAAGAAAAGAACAGAGAAGAACAGAAAAGAAAGAAAGAAAGAAAGAAAGAAGGGAAATAAAATGAAATGAAAGAAGAGAAAAGGAAAAGAACGGAGAAGATAAATAAAGGAAATAAAAGGGAAGAGAAGGAAAGAAAAGCAAAAGAAATAAATTCAGATGAAAGGAGAGGAAAGGAAAGGAAATAAAAGCAAATGAATGCTAAGGAAAGGAAAGGAAAGAAATACGTATGAAGACGACCTAAGAAGAATAAATAATTATCAACACTGAAACTATATTACTGAATGATGTAAAGAGGGAGGAAAAGGCAAAATGAATAGGAATGTATAGAAACCAAAAATATACAAAATATGGAAAAGAAAGGAAAATTTAAGAAATAGCAAAAAGGTAGGAAAATAAAATAAGGTTTTGTGGTTGAATTTCAACCACTGGGCGAACTCTAGTTATTAAAAAAATGCACCACTTTTCACAATTGGTATGTTGGACCTATAGGTTTAGCACGGCAAACGGCTTATAATAGTAAGGTAATTAAGGCTAACGAGAAGGCAAAAAACGAATTTTGAAAAAAAGCGATTAAAAAAACACGTCCGCACTCAACGAAGAAGTTTATATCCGAGAAATGAAACCATTCGTATAAGGATTTGAAAAACGGGCATAATTAGTACCAGTTCTATCGACTTTATCGAACTTACCTACATTCTAAATGCTTGGCCTTGTAGGTTTATATTGCGAGTTCGAAACTCGCTGGCGGTCATCAACTCATATTTTTCTTTCTTTCTTTCAAGAACAAAAGAAGAAGAAGAAGGCAAAATTTGACAAAATAAAAGTTTTTGGGGTCGTTCGTCTTGGAAGGCAAAAACGATTTTGTGATGCAATCGCATCGAAGTAATACAATGCACCATTGAAAATGTTTGAGAAATTGTTTACTTTGAAATTTGAATTTTTATGAATAAAAAAAATTATTAATGAATTTTGAACACCCTAATATACATATTTACATACATATTTATACATATCTCTTTATTATATATAAATAAGCAACATCTATACCAATTGAATTTCGGGGTATACATTTTTATAAATATATATAATATTATGAACGGTCTAATGTGCACATTTTTTATGAACATATTTTAATAATTTTGCAAAAATTAGATGAGCCGCTAACCAAGCGACAATTTTTAGACTCGATGACAAATGTACACAAACAATTGCAAGCCGGCATTCCAGCATGAAAAAAAGGGTCGGTCAGCCAACTCAAGGCAGCGGTGCTTTGTTAACAATCGTCCATACAAATCTACAACCAAGCATTGAGGCTACTGAGGCTGGCGATGCGAGCGGACATCGCACAAAGAGGAAACGAAAAATGCATTGGTAGCATAGCTAGAACAATAGGCTGTGGGATTGCAGCAAGCCTGCCAGCAAACATATTTATGTATGTCGATAAGATGTCCAGCTGATCGATGCAGTGGGAGGAAACAGCTGACCAAATACAATGGGGCGTTCGAGGTGCAAGCGAGCGCGTAGCAAATACTGTTAGGGTCTAAAGAAATAATTTGTAAATAGAGCATTAGCATATACTGGAAAGCTAAGCTAAGAAATAATGTGCAAATAATAGATATGTAAATTCACAGGCAAACCATGAAAATAACTGTTAAGAATTACTAAGATATGTAAAAATGTTGTATATCAAGGCTAGCAATGCATGTAATTAATAGAATATATAGAATAAGGACTTTTATTGTAATTTAACTGTCCGCCTGCGCGCGGAAAAGTATAGTATAGACGTTAGGTAGGCATAGTAGCTTGTTGACGCCTTGTTCAACAGTGAAGGAACTCCTGGGATTTGCCAGCTCACGAGTTTCAATTTTATATACAGTGGTGGTTCCCTACCTCCGCTGTCCGAAAGTTTGTGGTGGTTTTCTACCTCCGCGGCTTTTAAGCTAGCTTATTTTTTGGAAGATTTGTGGTGGTTCCCTACCTCCGCAGTCTTTAAGAGCGCAGGAATATTTTTAAGATATATACGACGGTGGTTCCCTACCTCCGCCGTCTAGAAGAAAAGCGGTGGTTTGCTAACTCCGCTATCTTAGCATAAGGTAGCTTTGGAAGACTGGTAGTGGTTACCTACCTCCACCACCTCCAAATAGTTGAATAGTAGTGAAGTAGAAACTGAATTTTATTTAATAAATTGGATTTTTTATAATTTAAATCAAACCAGGGTCTTTCTCTTTAAAAGGAGACGTTAGGGACTTCTCTAACCCACAGGAACCCTGGACGGACTGAGCTTAACCCCGGCTTAAAGGAAAAGTCCGTCACAAATGGCGCCCGAGCAGGGACATTAACAAAGAATTCAGCGGTGAACACACAGAGAAAACCAACAATTACGTGAATAAGCAAAGATACTGGAATCAACAAGAGGCACCATGGCAAGAGTAACGTGGGTATATTACCTCAGCCGAGAAGATCTGGTGAAATACGCAGTAGAGTTCGAGCTGGAGAGCAGTGGGACGGTGGAGGAGCTACGGAAGCGCTTGGCGAGCTTCATCCAATCAAAAGGTAGCGATCCAGATCTCGAGGCTCGCTTCAACGAGCTGGCACTCCAACATCCAAGACCAACAACTCCAAGACCGGGCGACCAACTCGTGTTACCAGGTGGCAGTGGCGTTTCAGCCGCGAATAAAACAATTGAGGAGAAGAACCCGGTCGCGACACATGACCACGAGGTAGCCACACAGCAACAACCATATGTAATATACCAACCAACATCACACGCAAATATAATGGACCGAGTACGTAAGTGGGGTCTAAAGTATGACGGCGGCAAGGACCCGCTATCTTTTATCGAACGGGTGGAGGAGCTGGCCGACAGTTATGAAGTTGGTCGCGACTCCATCCCAAAAGCGCTACCGGAGCTCTTGAAGGACAAGGCGCTCGTATGGTATCGCAATAACAACAGGCATTGGCAGGAGTGGGAAGCCTTTAAAAGGGACTTCTTGAAATTCTTCCTAAGTTCTCGATATTTTGAAAATTTGGATGACGAAATCCGGCAGCGAGTTCAACGACCAGGTGAGCCATTTAAAGACTACGTCTTATCTCTACAGGCGCTGATGCGGCACGCCGACTACACTGACGAGAAGAAGCTGGACAGGATGTACAGAAATTCCCGGCGAGAGTACCAGCTGTACGTCAAGAGGAGTGAATTCACTAGCCTCGAAGGATTTGTGAGCCTGGTCGAGGACTACGACAACATTGCGCCAGAAAAGGAACCACTCCGACCAACAGCCAAACCATTTTTACCAAGAAGACCGGATGAAAGATACCATTATATGCAAGCGGGCGAGCGAGAGAAAGAACACCAAAGGCAGGATACCACGGGAGCGCAAAATGGCACGAATAGGCCACAGCAAGCGACCATAGACCCAAGAAGCGCGTGCAGGAGATGCGGGGAGAGCGGGCATTTTGCGTATGGATGCCGGAACGAGCGACGTGAATTTTGTTGGCAGTGTGGCCGACCAGGCGTGTTGACGCGTGACTGCTGTAGAAGACAGTCGGGAAATGGCCAGAGACCCCATTAAGGACGAGGGGTGGTGTCTCCAATAACAAATCCTCGTGCATGACAAATGTATTTAGGCAGACCCAAGGGCGAATCTTGGCTGCAATCACACTAGAGGGACACGAGATGATAGCATCAATCGATACGGGAGCGACAAGGAGCTTTGTGAATGAACAGGTAGCATCGAGGTTGGACACGCGCAGATTCAGGCAGGTGGAGACACGAGTGGTAATGGGTGATGGTAGAGCACAGAGGATAATTAAGGCGGTGGAGGCAGAGATACAATTAGGCGAACAAAAGCATACGAGCGAGTTGTTAGTTTTGCCTGGGCTAGTGGACAGCGTGGTAATTGGCACAGACTATCTGGCAAAGTCGAGACTGGAGCTAAAGTGTGGCGGAGAGACGTTAGTATTACAAGTGGATGATAAGAAACAGACCGCAGTGACATGTACGACCATGGTAGACCGGGAGGAGAACAAAAGCGGCAAGGAGACAGTGAGGCGTGAGCAAGAAGCCCTGCTAGTAGAGGAGAGCACGGACGAGGCGGTGAGTAACTTTCTTAAACACGAGTTACAGATTTTCGAAGAGATGTCCGGCTTGTCGAACGTGGCCACCCACAAGATAGTAATGCGCGATGATCGGCCAATAAAACAACGATATTTTCCAAAGAACCCAAAGATGCAAGAGATAATAAACAAGGAGATAGACGAGCTCATAGAGAAAGGTTGCATCGAACCATCCCGTAGCCCACACAGCGCGCCTATAGTTCTGGTCCGAAAGAAGAACGGCAAATGGAGACTCTGCGTCGACTATCGACAACTCAATGCTCGTTCAGTACCAGATGCTTACCCATTACCCCGAATACAACACATTTTAGACAGATTACGCAGCGCACGGTTTATAAGCAGCCTGGATCTTAAAAACGGTTATTGGCAAATCCCGATGGAGGAAAGTAGTAAGCAGTTCACAGCATTTACGGTGGCCGGACGAGGATTGTACCAGTGGAAAGTGATGCCATTTGGATTACACTCTGCCCCAGCCACCTTCCAGAGAGCACTTGACCGAGTAATTGGCCCCGAAATGGAACCACACGCGTTTGCCTACCTAGACGACATAATAATCACCAGCACGACACTAGAAGAGCATATCACCCACCTGAAAGAGGTTTTTGAAAGATTGAGACGAGCCAATTTGAAAATTAACCCGGAGAAATGTGAGTTCTTTAAGAAAAGTTTAAAATATTTAGGTCACGTGGTCAGTGAAGAAGGTATCCATACGGACCCAGACAAAATCGCTGCCATCAAAGAGCTAACGCCACCACAGAACATACGAGAGTTAAGGCGATTCCTAGGAGTAGTTTCGTGGTACCGAAGATTCGTACCGGACTTTTCACGAGTGGCACACAAGCTAACTGCAATGCTGAAGAAAGGAACGAGGTGGAAATGGGGCGAGGAACAGCAGGCGGCGTTCGAAGCGTTGAAAAGCGCACTAATACAAGCACCAGCATTGGCATGCCCAGATTTCACGAAGAGGTTCCGATTGCAGACAGACGCGAGCGATTATGGTCTTGGTGCAGTTCTCACCCAGGGGCTAGACGACGAAGAGCGGGTGATAGCATACGCGAGCCGGCGGCTGAATAAAGCCGAAACCAACTACTCGGCAACGGAGAAGGAGTGTCTAGCCATCGTTTGGGCCATTAGAAAGATGAGGCCGTATCTAGAAGGGTACACTTTTACAGTAATCACTGATCACTTGGCGTTAAAATGGCTAAATGCGATCGAAAGCCCATCGGGTCGGATCGCGAGATGGGCGCTCGAACTACAACAATATTCATTCGATGTACAGTATAGAAAAGGCAAAATGAACGTGGTCGCAGACGCGCTATCGAGGCAGCCGCTAGAAGAACAGTTGGGAAGTATGCAGGAAGAAAATATTACATGTAAATGGTACACCGCAAAAGTAGCCGAAGTAACAAAGGAGCCGCAGAAATTCCCAGATTACGTGATAGAGGAAGGTCGACTATACAGAAGAATTGAAGGTCAAATGGATGGCGAGGATGCAGTACCGTGGAAACTATGCGTGCCGACATCAGAGAGGAAAAGAATTGCTCAACGAGATACATGACACACCGAGTGCAGGGCACATGGGAATAAGGAAATCCATCGCGCGTGCAATGATGAGGTACTACTGGCCTGGAATGTTCAGAGACGTAAGAAAATACGTACAACAATGCCACGCGTGCCAAGTCTACAAGCCCAGCCAGCAACAAGCTGCAGGTAAGATGCTCACGCAGATTTCTGATGAACCTTTTGCTACCGTTTGCGCAGATTTCGTTGGACCACTTCCTCGATCGAAACATGGAAATACGATGGCCCTAGTTTTTGTTGACAAATTTTCAAAATGGGTAGAGGTCATAGCGATTCGAAAGGCGACGACAGAGAATCTGATCAGAGGAATGAGGGAGAGGATTTTGGCCCGATTTGGCGCGCCAAAAGTCCTAATCACAGACAATGGAGCACAGTTCACGAGCAGGCATTTCAAAAAGTTTCTACAAGAAGCTGGCATCAAGCACCAGCTAACGGCACCGTACACACCGCAAGAGAATCCGACGGAGAGAGCAAATCGTAACATCAAGAGGATGATAGCGCAATTCACTGGTACAGAGCATAAGGTATGGGATGAGTTGTTGCCAGAGATGACACTAGCACTGAATACGAGCGTATGCGAGTCAACAGGCTACAGTCCAGCATTCGTAGTGCAGGGTAGGGAACCAAGGATCCCCAACGCCCTCTACGATGAGCAAACATTTGGCACAGGCGAAGAGAAAGTAGCTCTCAGTGAAAAGATGGCGAAGATGAGAGAGGTCTATCAAATGGTACGTAGAAGACAACAGCAGGCGTCCGCGGAGCAAGCAAAACATTATAATTTACGCAGAAGACAGTGGCTACCGGTCGTTGGTGACCTGGTGCTAGTCAAGGAGCACCAACTTTCCAAGGCAGTAGACAACTTCGCAGCAAAGTTAGCACCCAGGTACAGTGGGCCTCATCGTGTAACGAACTTCGTATCGCAAGTAATCATCGAGCTAGACAAGGTGCATAATGGCAAGAGGAGAAGGGCACACGTGAGCGAGTTAAAACCATACTATCAGGCGTCAGGCGAAGAAGCAAATCCGGCAGCAGAAGAGAGTCAAGCTAAGTCATCCCTAGGGGGTGGTAGGTCTAGGGCGTCTCGCCAAACCCCGACTGGGGGCTTCACCGAAGTTCCCACCGGGGAACAAACGAGGCGTCCGACGACGATAACGACACAACAACTAGCACCATTATCAGCAGTCAGTAGAGAAGAGCAACTGGCCATAGTAGCAACAACACCACGCGTTAAAAGAACCCAAACCGTCGAAATCTCGGAAGAAGAACATATGGATTACAACACAGTGGCGATATGTGGATCGCTAGCACTGCCCAATCCAGTTCCAAACGTTCCAACAGTCGAACATACAAGGGTAAGCGGCGAGCAACAAGTGGTAAGCAGGGATCAGAGTACATGGCGGACAACACAAGCGCAAGGACAAGCCCCAACAATGGATACCGGGATCCAGATGGCGATGAATTACGCCAACAACATAGCCAGCCAGTGCTATAACCGAATAACCGAATTTTGCATAACTTTTCATTTTAGGACAAGGCCCAGATCGCGAGAGATAATCCCTTAAATAAGAAACATCAAGTACTAGCATCCCTGGCGCATATCAAAGAAAACTCTCAACAAACAGGCATCAAGCACGACGAACAAGTACCAGGCGCACACAAAACAATAGCAGGCAGCGCACACTACCCCAATGGAACATCACACCTAAGCAATAGAAATGGATACATCTATACACGTTGATACATATGTACATAGAAACAATAGAAAGTGGCACCACGCAGAATCACACAAACAAAGCGCGCTGGAGCATATGAAGAAGTGGAATTATCCTGCAAGAACAAAGCGAAGACGACCGCAAAGACAGTGCTGCTGGAAAACAACAGTTAGAAGAAAGGAGGCGAGGACAGGTATAAATAGGAGGCGCCAACGCACAAATAGATCAAAAAGTAATTAATCATGGACAACCGCGAGTCAAGTGTATATTCGAGCGAAAATGCAAACGACGGGTCTCTCCGCGTGTGGATCAGGCGCAATGGAGAAGGAGCAAGTGAGAGGGTGCGCAGCAAAGACGAGCACGACGTCATACTCATTGACAGCGACGAGGAGGCGAGCGACACCGACCTGGCCAGCGTAGGGTCAGATGAGGAGCGCTACGTTGAAGAAGAAGAGGAGCGCCACGCCGAAGAAGGCGATGCCGATAGTGAAGGCACCGAAGAGTTTGGCCGTATGAGTGAGGGTGAGTCAATCCGGAGCCCGGAGTACGAGACAGTGTCGGAGTGTGGCTCAGTGGATACGAGGGGCGACCAGGGTAGCCAAATTCGGAGCCCGAGCCCAATGGAAGACGAGGCGGAACAGGGGCCGCTGGTGCCAGATGACATCCCGGAACCCGAAGAGGACGCCCGCTACACGCGGCACCCAAACTTTTATGTGGTCTCAGTGAGAGAAGAGGAGGAAGAAGCACCGGGCCAGGGGTACATGGAGTACACGAAGCGCCTGAGCATACGCCTGCGCCGCTACAACGACTTCGAGACGCCGGCAGAGGAAGATTACGCGAGCCCACCCCCGACCAAAGTATACTTATGCGACCCGGCCGAAGACAGCGCCCCACCGACTCCACAGGAGCCGGCCAAGGAGAGCGCCCCGCCAAATCCGCGCGCCCCAATCAACAGCAGCGCCCTAAAGTGTCTTCGCGGACCAACCGATGAGAGCGCCCCAGCCAATGACAGCGCCCCGAAGTGCATAAGCGAGCCAACCGAAGACCACGCGCGCACCGAAATGAGCGACGTGCTGAGCTTCACCGGCAGCGACACTGCTACGGGCTCCAAGAGCGGCGCCGACAACAATTACAACAGCAACATGAACAACAACAACAAAGGAATAATAAACGAGATCGAGCAATGGCTAACGAGCTCGGCAGCGGAAATGGCAACAACAACAACAACGAGGCGCACCGTAAGGACGCCCAAGACAAGAAGAAGAAGCAGACGTTCCACCGGAACATTGATGGTCGGAGTTATCGAGTTAGGGTAACGAGAACGGGCGGCAGGTGAGGGGAGAGTGTGAGGACCCCAAAACCACCGGTTTTGGAGCCCCACACGCGAACACACTCGTCCCTAGTTTGTTTACTTTGAAATTTGAATTTTTATGAATAAAAAAAATTATTAATGAATTTTGAACACCCTAATACATATACATATTTACATACATATTTATACATATCTCTTTATTATATATAAATAAGCAACATCTATACCAGTTGAATTTCGGGGTATACATTTTTATAAATATATATAATATTATGAACGGTCTAATGTGCACATTTTTTATGAACATATTTTAATAATTTTGCAAAAATTAGATGAGCCGCTAACCAAGCGACAATTTTTAGACTCGATGACAAATGTACACAAACAATTGCAAGCCGGCATTCCAGCATGAAAAAAAGGGTCGGTCAGCCAACTCAAGGCAGCGGTGCTTTGTTAACAATCGTCCATACAAATCTACAACCAAGCATTGAGGCTGGCGATGCGAGCGGACATCGCACAAAGAGGAAACGAAAAATGCATTGGTAGCATAGCTAGAACAATAGGCTGTGGGATTGCAGCAAGCCTGCCAGCAAACATATTTATGTATGTCGATAAGATGTCCAGCTGATCGATGCAGTGGGAGGAAACAGCTGACCAAATACAATGGGGCGTTCCAGGTGCAAGCGAGCGCGTAGCAAATACTGTTAGGGTCTAAAGAAATAATTTGTAAATAGAGCATTAGCATATACTGGAAAGCTAAGCTAAGAAATAATGTGCAAATAATAGATATGTAAATTCACAGGCAAACCATGAAAATAACTGTTAAGAATTACTAAGATATGTAAAAATGTTGTATATCAAGGCTAGCAATGCATGTAATTAATAGAATGTATAGAATAAGGACTTTTATTGTAATTTAACTGTCCGCCTGCGCGCGGAAAAGTATAAAAGGCGAGCACTTTGCTCAGTATAGTCAGACGTTAGGTAGGCATAGTAGCTTGTTGACGCCTTGTTCAACAGTGAAGGAACTCCTGGGATTTGCCAGCTCACGAGTTTCAATTTTATATACAGTGGTGGTTCCCTACCTCCGCTGTCCGAAAGTTTGTGGTGGTTTTCTACCTCCGCGGCTTTTAAGCTAGCTTATTTTTTGGAAGATTTGTGGTGGTTCTCTACCTCCGCAGTCTTTAAGAGCGCAGGAATATTTTTAAGATATATACGACGGTGGTTCCCTACCTCCGCCGTCTAGAAGAAAAGCGGTGGTTTGCTAACTCCGCTATCTTAGCATAAGGTAGCTTTGGAAGACTGGTAGTGGATACCTACCTCCACCACCTCCAAATAGTTGAATAGTAGTGAAGTAGAAACTGAATTTTATTTAATAAATTGAATTTTTTATAATTTAAATCAAACCAGGGTCTTTCTCTTTAAAAGGAGACGTTAGGGACTTCTCTAACCCACAGGAACCCTGGACGGACTGAGCTTAACCCCGGCTTAAAGGAAAAGTCCGTCACATATCGATATGTCTC
>CAXKVI010000075.1:147500-152500 GCA_964058755.1 Campiglossa producta | reverse complement strand
GGCAGCAGCAGCGAGAGCGGCGACGACGACGGTGAAGGCGTAGAAGACGGTGCAGGCGTAGCAGACGGCGCAGGCGCAGTAGTAGGCGCAAGCAGCGAAGTTGCCGAAGTAGCTGTGGTGAGCCGAAGAGAGAGTGCAGCAAGAGAGCAAGCGCAACGAGAAAACGACGATTTCTTTCTGTCATTTGCTAACAACAACGACGGCGCATGCGCAGCGGGAGGCGCAAGCAGAGTAGTTGGCGAAGTAGCTGTGGTGAGCAGACGAGAAAATGTGGCAAGAGAACAAGCGCAAAGAGAAAACGATGATTTCTTTCTGTCATTTGCTAACAACAACGACGGCGCAAATTCAGTAGGCAATTTTTCAAATTTAATTTACCATAAAAAGCGACGACAGATGTACGAGTATGAAAAAATACAAAGAAATAGAAACTGTTTAAATGAAAGTAATAGCAAAATAATACAGTGATGGCTAAAACTAATAGAAACCATAGATTTGCTATGAATTTTCGTGATATCGAAGACTCTATTAAGCCTTTTGATGGCACTGATAAACAGTCAATTGAAATTTGGGTAAATGAGTTTGAGGAAACTTCCGTATTAATGCATTGGGATGAATTTGAAAAATATGTGTTCGCTAAAAAATCATTAAAGGGACTTGCAAAATTATTCGTTTCTACGGAGAGAGGAATAACTTCCTGGGAAAAATTAAAAGAGAATTTGTTGAGAGAGTTTAAATCAAACACAAACAGTGCACAAATACATAAATTACTAGTAGAGCGAAAAATGGGTAAAGAAGAAAATGTTCTAGAATATTTTTTCCATATGAAAGACATTGCGTCGCGGGGATGTGTGGAAGAAAGTGCGTTGATTCAGTCATTGTGCATAAATACCAAGTGAATTCACTTGGCGATAAACGTCAAAATTCCAAAATGAGTTTAACACCTGTTTGAGATTGTGGTTAATAACCAGTGTGATATCATAGACATAGTCGTGAAAACTTCAAAGTGAGTTTAGTCACCTGTTTTTAATTTACTTTTTTGTCTCACTTCTTTCCATCTTCCCATCTCTTTCTACCATTAGGTAAAAGATAGGAGACCGCCATGTTGATGTGTGCAGGATGTTAAAACAACGCCATTGCTTTTCTGTTATTCGGTGCTGGCGACATTTTAATATGTGCAGGATGTAAACAAACCGACATTTTAATGTGTGTTGTCAAAAGAAGAGTTCACACTTGTTATTGATACACAATGGATTCAGTACGTAATAGATGGAATAAGAGACATTAATGTAAACAAAGCAATTCTTTATGGTGCAACAAATGTAACTGAGTTTAAACAAAAATTAAAGTGTTATGAAATATTTCGCGAAAAGAACAAGAACGTTGCGGATACGGATACAAAAGAAGGTATGAGAAAAGAAAATGGTCAAAAAGGCAAAAGTAATGAAAGGAGTGTCAAAAAAGAATTTGTTTGTTACAATTGTGGCGAAAAAGGGCACAAATCTAGTGATTGCAAAAACAAAAGTAAAGGCCTTAAGTGTTTTAAATGTAATGAGTTTGGTCACATAGCAAAAAATTGTGCAACAAACAAAAATGAAAGTGCTAAATCTAATGTGCGACATATTGAACCTAAGCTTGGTTTAATGAATAAAATTGTTAATATTGGTAATCAAAAGAGCGTTGCTTTGGTTGACACGGGAAGCAAGTTTAATATTTTAACCGAGAATATTTATAATAAACTAAATAAGCCAAACATTACGCGTTCAAATATTTATCTCGTCGGGTTCGGTTCGAACTTAAATGAAAATAAAATAAGGCCAATCGGTAATTTCGAAAATGACGTGGAAATAGATGGTGAAGTGTATAAAGTAAATTTTCATATCGTTCCGACTAAATGTATGGATATTGACATGATAATCGGTGAAGAGTTTTGTTCAAAAGTTGAAATAAAAATTAATTGCGAAGGTATACATATAAGCAAAATTAATGATGAGCAAAACGAAACAGCTTCTTTAATGAAAATAGATGTGTCTTATGATAACGAAAATCTTAATATTAACGAAAATGCGAGCGCATTAGCAAAAGAAAAAGTGCGTGAAATGATAAAAATATATCGCCCAAATCATAGTAAAACAACTGAGGTGAAAATGCATATAGTTTTAAATGATGAAACTCCGATTTTCTCTAGACCACGCAGATTGCCCATCACCGAAAGGTGCATTGTTGACGATCAGGTTGAACAATGGTTGAATGATGGTGTTGTTGAATGCTCAGAATCTGAATTTTGTAGCCCAGTTGTGCTAGTGAAAAAACGTGACGGAACGCCGCGTCTGTGCATTGACTATCGGAAAATAAATAAAGTAATAGTAAAAGATCGTTTTCCACTACCGTTGTTAATCGAAGATCAACTTGACCGTTTGCAAACCGGCAAAGTGTTTAGCACGATAGACTTAAAAAACGGATTTTTCCATGTACCCGTCGCGGAATCAAGTCGTAAATATACGTCGTTCGTAACCCATAATGGACAATACCAATTTCGAAAGGTACCATTCGGTTTATCAAACTCACCGGGAGTTTTTCAAAGACATATTAATGCGATTTTTCGCGAGTTATCACGTAAGTCCATAGATTTACCGTATATTGACGATGTAATTATTCCTGCCGAAAATGAAACGCAGGCATTGTGTAATCTAGAACTTGTTTTACAATTATGTTCCGAGTATGGGCTTGAACTTAACTTAAAAAAGTGTCAGTTTTTAATGAACAAAGTAGAGCTCCTTGGACATGTCATTGAAAATGGGAAAGTATCACCATCGCCAATGAAAGTGGAAGCATTGAGTAAGTTTAAAATACCACAGACTATGAAACAATTAGAAAGTTTTATCGGGTTAGCAAGCTATTTTAGAAAATTTATTCCAAATTTTTCCATTATTGCAAAACCGTTAACTGATGTAAAAAAGCAAAATTCTAAATTTGAAATCGGCATAGAACAAATCAATGCGATCAATATACTAAAAAATATTTTGAGTGTAAAACCAGTACTAAATATTTTTAGACAAAATTGTGAGACTGAGGTGCATACAGATGCGTCTTGTGATGGTTACGGTGCAGTATTGCTCCAAAAGTCAGTCGAAGATGGAAAATTGCATCCGATTTACTACATGAGTAAGAAAACTACAGAAGCTGAGAAGAAATATACAAGTTATGAGCTGGAAATCCTGGCAGCCATCGAAGCATTCAAGAGATTTAGGGTATATCTGTTAGGTATTCACTTCAAATTAGTAACAGATTGTGATGCTTTTATAAAGACCTTAGAAAAAAAGGATCTATGCACTCGAGTGGCTAGGTGGATATTGTTTTTAGAAGAATATGACTTCGATGTCGAGCATCGATCGGGCTCGCAAATGAAACACGTTGATGCCCTGAGTCGCAATCCTGATATGATCATTGGCGAAGATAGCATCATTCCTAAAATCCAGAGGGCGCAACTAGAAGATGAAGACTTAAAACAAACAATAAATATTTTACGCGAAAAGCATACACATAACGATTTTTTCATGAAGGGTGGTGTACTGTACAAATAGAAAGACGATCTAGAGCTTGTAGTAATACCGAAAAATATGCAGCGTGAAATAATTAGACTTGCGCACGAAAGGGGACATTTTGGCGTAAAAAAGACGAAGGAGCTAGTATGTAAAGAATATTTTATACCAAATATCGACGATAAAATTCAAAAGTATATTGCTAATTGCATAGCGTGTATCGTAGTTAATCGCAAGCAGGGAAAGAAAGAGGGTGAACTACATTCGCTAAGCAAAGAAGATATCCCATTACATACCTATCACATCGACTTCCTTGGTCCTTTAGAAACGACATCAAAACAATACAAGCATATTTTTGCAGTTATAGACGCGTTCACAAAGTTTTGCTGGATATATCCGGCGAAGAGTACCACCACGAAAGACGCTATTTCAAAACTAAGAGCACAAAGTATGATTTTTGGCAATCCATCACAAGTTATTTCTGATCGAGGATCTGCCTTTACCTCTGAAGATTTCTATAAATACTGCGAAGAAGAAAATATTAAACACCATAAAATTACGACCGGTCTGCCTAGGGCGAACGGGCAAATCGAACGTCTGAATTCAACAATTGTAGCAGTTCTGGCGAAGCTTAGTATAGAAGATCCAACGAAATGGTATAAAAACGTCGATAAACTTCAACAAGTATTAAATTCAACATACTGTAGAAGCGTAAATACTACCCCATTCGAACTACTTATTGGCGTAAAAATGAAAACCAAAGAAGACCTTCAAATCAAAAATATTATTGAAAATGAAATAAAAGCAAATTTTAATGAAGACCGCTGTCAAATTCGACAACAAGCAAAACAACAAATATTAAAAATTCAACGAGAAAATAAAAAAACATATAATCTCCGACGAAAACCTCCGACAAAATACAAGCAAGGCGATATCGTTGCAATTAAAAGAACACAGTTTGGTGGTGGCCTAAAGTTAAAGCCAAAGTATTTCGGCCCTTACAAGGTGGTCAAAATTAAAAGTTGCAATACGTATGATGTTGTAAAAATTGGTAACAGTGAAGGCCCAAACCAAACAAGTACGTGTGCCGAGTACATGAAAGCTTGGCAAGCTGCAGAAGACGACGATATTACATTCGGGTCGAATGCCTCGTAGGATGGCCGAATTGTGGGGTTACAATCTGGCGACACCATTTAAATCTACCAAATAGTGGCTACTCAGTATTATTTCAAAGGAAGAGAACGAGTTGCGTACGAGTCGGGAGTCAAGACGGTCGTGTCTCAATTAAATCGTTTTAAAACTTGTTAATCATATATTAATATTCATTTGTTCTATTTAATTTATATAAAACCAATAATAGAACTACATTCATTTCTTATATTGAATAATAAAACCAACATATATAAATGCGCATACATAACAGCTTTCTCCCTTTTTTGCAATAACCACAATTCTAAGGTC